>JAQGAE010006087.1:0-10520 GCA_034696685.1 Julus scandinavius
GTTCAACAGAGCATGCGCACATGAGGTCAACATTAACGGTAAGTGAAACGTACGTTTCTTGCTAAATCTCTCTATTGACCACAACCACTTGAAAAATGTTGAAAATAAGATTGCTATGATTCTGAGATAGCAATATGTCAAGAAATCCAAACATTGTTGACATCATACATGAGTTGATACTGAAACAACCATAGCTGTATATGTCATTTCAATAATGGAAAATCTCGACTGATTTTTCCTGCATACCCAGAAACATTCAATAACTGCAAGTTTACCCCACCCTAAACCAGTCACACACATGTACATTTCGAGGTAGTATAGTATATCTTGATCATGTGCAAATACTAACATAAAATATCTATCATATTCAAGACAGTTTTCATGACTAAATCACTGTGACACTGAGAGCGATGCCTAGACCAAAATAAACAGAAGTGGGACCTAAAATGGATCTACTGCATGGTATCATCATAACTAAAAATATTAACCCAGACAACAAACCGAATTTACTCCAAAAGTTATGTAAATAGCTTATGACATTGTGGCTTAAGTAAATGGAGAAGGAAGAAAAAGATTTTAAAAGAATCCAATAAGAAATACGATTTGAATGTCGTTTCAACATCATTCAATGCGACGTGCAGTCCTGTTGATGATAAAGTGAGACTTCCTTTGGAAAATATCGATTTGGACTAAATCATGGCCACACTCTTGAAAAACATCTCGAGAAATTGACAAATAAGTTAACATAATTGCAGGTCGTTCTTCACAGAAGATCTAGCATCCTTGTGGGCTCATCTTTATAGTTCACCACAAAGTTCATCCTTTTAAAACAGTCTGATTCCCATCAAATTGTACTTCTTTTATTTGTTACTAAGTCTAGATCACAGAGTTGATGCAGAAAGAAAATGAAACTGTGAAACAAACAAATGAAGCTTAGAAAAGAGGAAAGTAGTGAGACCCACTGAGAAGATGTAATGCACTATAATCAGGTAATCGCAAGGAGGCTTATAGGGTAAAAGGGTAACAGTAAAGGAGATGAATCTATAAACCAGCGTGTGACAACATGCCACAAGAAGGATGATCAAAAAGTTCCAGGACTTTTTTGAATTACGTGCCAACGGAGCGTTGGATAGCGATACTGTTGCTGTGACATTTCCTGAGCTCAGCGTTTTTTGTAGATTGACTACAACCTTTTTTGTTGTGAAGTAACAGACGTTTTTTGAAAAACAAGTTTTTCGTGTTGGTCAATTTTTTGTCAAAAGAATCGAAAAGAAGAGCAATGCGCTTGTGTCAAGTTTTTGTGTGAAGTTGGGTAAAACTTGTACAGAAACGTTTCAGATGTTGCAAAAATTTTTTGGAGAAAAATGACTGAGTACCTCACGGTGTCATGAGTGGTACAAGAGGTTTGAAGAAGGCCACACATCGTCAGAAGATAATCCTCGTTCAGGACGCCCATCAACTTCGACTGCCAACAATCATGTTGCCAGAGGGAACATTCTCATGCAATGCAAACAAAGTTTCTTATTGTATATGATCTCATCGTCATGGGTGATGCACTGAGGAATTCCAATCATATCCTTTCATTGGGTCAACAAACATGAAAATGGGACCCGACACCAGATCCACAGCATGTTATACCCTGAATAGACATTTAATAACTAGTACATTTCTAGATAGATGTTTCCCCTATCGTGTATATACAAGTTGGAACAATTTGCCTTTTGCACTTCGAAGACAAGTATATGACTGCCCTAGTTATGCATGTAGACATTCGTGCAAACATTGGAAAATGACACTTAAAAACACATATTGGAAACCACACTGACCACCATTTGAATTTGAGCTTTTCCATGGGTTAGATAAGTTGAATTGTAATGTGGGTTTGAATGAGGACCCTTTTGTCCTGTGTTTTTTACTCTGCAGATTAGGATTGTGAAATTGATGCAACATTTACCAACAAATTTTATTATTGTCTGAATTATTATGTAAATTTTAATGAGGATCCGAGTGTCCTTCAATGTACTCTGTGAGTGTTATTAAATAAATTTAAAAAAATTTAAAAAAATCATCGACTTACCATTCGTGAAATGTCAGAGAAATGCAACATTTCATTTAACTCATGTCAAGAAATTTTAAATGAACAACTGGTGAAATGAGGAGTGGTTGCTTCACCATGACAATGCACCAGTTTATTCTACATTGCTCATTCGCCATAAAAACGCCATGACCAAACTTTTTCATGTTTCCAAAACATAGTCGTAAGAAACCCTCAACTGACTCAACTGACGAAATTGAAGAAAAATCGCCAGAGGAGCTGTACAGCATTCCAGAAGATGAGTTCTCAGGGTCCTTCCAGCAGTGGAAACAATGGTGAAAAAATGTATAGCTTCCCAAGGGTAGTACTTTGAAAGGGACAATTTCCAATAACTTTGTAAGTTTTTATAAAAATTAGTCCTGGAACTTTTTGATCAGCCCAAGTATAAAGCGAACAAAGGAACTGTTTCCCCAGCCTATGCTCGCAAACAAAACTAAATATACATCCATTGATTATAAACAGTTGATTAAAATGTGTTTAAAAAAACAGTCAAAACTTGTGTTCTGTATTGACAATGAGATTCTTTTATTAAAATATGTGGTGTAATAATTTAAAACATTGATGGTATTAGAGTTTATTTTCTTTGAAGACTTTTCCACTAGAAGCTAAACTAACTTAACGCAGACAAGTAAATATAAGCCTCTTAAGAAAGTTTAGTACACAATAGCACTCAGACGGGAACAAAGTGGTCATTGTCGGGTTTAGAATTGCAATACCACCAATTTCGTTATCATTCGTTCATCCTCTAAACAATAAACATAATGAAGTGCACTAAAAGTAAACGATACACCAGTCGCGAATCGATGAATTCCTCAGTAAAATGCCATACAGTTTTACTTGTAGATAAACACATGTCTCTTTTTACTACAATTATTATCTATAATTCTAAATTGAGTAAAAATAAAATTTACAATAAAGACAACATTGAAATTCGTAAAAACAAAACTACAACTTCAATTGAAATTGCATATATGACTGGCAACTGTTATTCGGGAAAATTCTTAAAGAAAACTGTATGACCAGTAAGACAGTAAATACAGCAGTCGCCAATCCAACAAGTTGCTGCTCTTCCAAAGACAACAATAAGATAACAAGTCAGTTATGCAGACACCAAAGGGCAGTTTTCTTTCAAAGGAGGCTGTATTGACATGAGCTTTTTTTGAATTTTCAGCCGGTTTTACAAAATCACATTATTGGAAAATTTCCAAAGAAGGCTGTATGAACTGAAAGACAGTAAATACAGTAGTCGCCAGTCTATAAGTTTTTTTGCTTTTCCAAAGACAACAATAATATAATAAGCCAGTTATGCAGTCACCAAAGGGCAGTTTTCTTTCAAAGGATCGAGGCAGTATTGACATGAACCATTTTTGCATTTTAGCCAGTTTTACGAGATCACATTGGTGGAAAATTTCCAAAGAAGACAGCATGAACTGAAAGACAGTAAATACAGCAGTCGCCAATCCAACAAGTTGCTTCTCTTCCAAAGACAACAATAAGATAATAAGTTAGTTATGCAGACACGAAACGGCAGTTTTCTTTCAAAGGAGGCTGTATTGACATGAGCCATTAGTGCCAGTTTTACAAAATCAAATACTAGTCCAAAATTATCCAATGACAGAAACCATTTCAGTAGAGAGGAACTCAATTATTCAATCTCTACGCTATAAAATAATGCAAGAAAAGAAAAGAAGATAAAGCTGTCAAGAGAAGCAACCAAAGGGCAATATTGCAAGCAAGCATATCACATTACAAGGAAAGGTAGAAGGTGATGAAGTTTAAAAGGGTCCCTGAGCTAGTGGAAAGGAAATGAGGATAACAAAGTGCAAAATGATTATAGATAATGAGGAAGAACTCCATAGCAATCTTAAGAAACCTGAACAAGGAAATGATAAAAACGGATCCTTGACACGAAGACAACCACACCATGGTTACCCAGGTTTTAATTAATATATGATAGCTAAAACCACGCTGTTGTACGTCTTCACAAATCTATACAATGCAACTTCAGCATAATGGATATACAGACAAAGAAACGATTTTGTAGCTTCCAAACATGCATCACTCACATATAATTTTGTGGAGTAGCAGGGATGTAGAAGATTGTGGACATGACATTAGAAGCAGTACAATGAAAGCCCGGTTTTTTAACAGAATTGTTCTTGGATTCCATTTCTTTGTGAGATTTCACAATGCAGATTTAAGGACGGTTTTCACGCTGGGCGTATACAGAAGCACAAGGCTTAACATCACCACATATATTAATATTCCGCACCAATAAAAGTAATTAAATTGCAAGTACGCTGGAATAATCTAATCTTCCATTCATTTGCTTGAGCAAAATAAAACCTGGCCTATCAAGAGACGTTCCGTATACTTCACGATACTTTATCACATAGGAAAATTAATATATAGCTTGTATCATTCATTAATCCTACATCAATTATAGGGTATTCAAACAAACATATGACCAGTATACATCATGCTATTTTCGTAATATAAACAAAATAAAGTTAATTATAAAATCCATGTACATGTATGCTGATAAGCAACGTTTATGTGATCAACTTTTCTGAAATCTGTAGTGAGGCCATGGACAGTTGAAGTTTGGTTCTTAAGACTTAAAATGGTATTCGCAAAATAAATCTGCAATGCATTTTGAACTTTACGTTCTACAGAAAATGTTATTTCAAAACGTAAATATCCTGTTGAATTTTAGATCCCAAATTTCTAGTAAAAACCAACATTTTTCTTAAAAACAATAGTGATCGAGTCCACATCTGAAGTTTGGTTTCTAAAACATAGAATGATATTCCCAACAGAAATCTACAATTCATTTTGAACTTTTTCAAGATGAATTTTTGAATGAATTTTGGGGACTTCCTTTTTGAATATCCCTCACCCAAACAACGTCTCCGGCCCTCTTTTACCATAGTGTGACAACATCATTAATTACAGCAAACCATAAGAAAATTGAGAATTCATAAGAAGGATGCATTTAAAAAAAAAAAAAAACATTGCCTGGATTTACATTTTCGATTCTGAATTTATCGTCAAAATCTTAATGGAAACGTCTGCTTAGATTTACTTAAGCATTATATACAATAGATTAAATTTCCAGAGTTTTTTGCTCGGATCGCAAAAATCTTAGCATAATTTCCTGGTAGAGCCAGTGCTGATAAACATAAAGATAAAAGCAAAATGAATAGTTATCTCAATAAAGTGTCTTGATGACAAATGCATACTATTGTTAAACTTTGCTTATACTAAACTAACATCCAGCATTAACAATGTAGGCAACCTGCGCCTATCTAGACTTAAGTATTTTTATAATCAAGCATTGGATTAAGCCTAGAAGACTAATTCGTTTAATTAGCCAAGAATTTCAATAAACCATTCGGTCTCATTTTCAAATCGCAACACGCATCTTCGAAGCATTTCGCACGCAAACTACAAGTTGTAAGACCGTCGAAAGGAAATTAAAAGCTTAGCTTTGTATGTCTCAGGAAACTGCAAAACTAATGAGCTGTCTGCAATGCAAACGCTTGAAATTAAACTTCAGGTGATTTTAAGTCAATCAAACTGTGCGAGCAAAGGAGGCAAGACAGTTGGTATCGTCGTGAAAACGAACATTTCAGGAAAAGTTCAACAGTGATTTGGCAATTAGCAGTTGATGATGAGATGCAACACTGCCATTTATGCAACTCTGTCTGCATTATGTATGCCATTGAATTCTCTGGAGTAATGGCGATGGATTTTGGGGATAATGCAATAACATTTTTTTTTTCTCACAAAATTCACTTCATAAATCCATTGTGACACATATACACGTTAGTTATCAGGAATTGGCGTGTACGAATACATGTTCGGTGGTTTAGAATCTAGGAAATTTCATTTAGAAAACAGTGATATTTAAATTGCTGAAACTCGCAATTGCATTTAGTTGCATTGATCACTTGTCTATTAGGATTATACATAATAGATTGTTTAATGGAATTTTTGATTTAACTCAGTACCCCACTGTCAACATGGAAATTCCCTGTCCTACAATATAGAGTAGGACATGCAGTGTTCATTAAACCTTTATTAGCTCAAGGCACACTAAACCAGGTCTAAAATTGTCGAGGCACGCCGGTTGAAAAAACGCTGGAAAACCAAATACAAAACTACTGATCCAGAAAGTGAAATATTCGGAGAAATGTATTGAAATACAAAAGAAAATAATGCCTGCATACAATGGAGTTTCCACGATTTCAATAAGGCAAAGGGCTCATACAGATGTAATAGCCCAATTCCATTCTAGGGACATCAATGGGAACTTTTCTTGTTTTGGTTGTTTTATGGTGCAAAAAACTATACAGAAGAAACCCCTTCATTTGAATTCTAAAAATTTGCAGTCCATATACAGCCATGTATGGGCCATATTTAACCCTTGATGGGTCATATATATATCCATGTATGGGCCATACTTGACCCTTGATGGGCAATATACATATATAGCCACGTGTGAGTCATATTTGGCCCTTTATGGACCATATATGAACCATATTTGACAAATGATGGGCGATATGTGTCTTAATTAGCAACTGATTATTCATCTATCAGCCATACTAAGCCATGTATAAGCCACATATTGCCATTGATTAGCAACTGATGAAGTTCCACAAATGCATGTTCATAAAATACTGAATATGAAACATAGTTAGCCATATATGTGATATGGCCTTAGCAGTGGTTCTACATTACAAATTCAATTTTGCATTTAGTGTTATTTTACATTTGTTGAAACTTTTGGATTATCTTGTAGAATTTTATATTGTGACCACATCTGGGCAAATGATGGCAAGTACCATCATACATGGACATATATTGATATAGTATGGTTATACATGGAGATATATATATATGGGAGAGTATGGCGGTACCTAGCTGGTCATTTATGGACTTTTAGAGCCAGACGTGTCCAATTTCAGAATTAGCCATATTTGTCCATACATGGCTCATATTTGATTTTTTCCATCCGGGGGGAAAGAGGGGGAGGGCATATCTTTGTTAAAAGACTGACACGTTGTTTGAAACGTGCTCCCATACAGGTATTCTGCTACAGATACTTGAACCAAATAAGGTTTGGACGACATCAGGCTGATATAAAATGACATTATTTTAAGTAGTGTATAATCGGAAAATACCTGCTTAAGAAACCTAAGAATAGCAGAATCCTGAAAATCAGTGCAATGTCTTATTGCAAAACAACCCACGGTTACCATTTTAGTCCCATCCGGTCATCAGTCGCAATCGTGTTCCCAAAGGCACTTAGCTGATCATTTCTCATGACTAATGCTTTCCATGATGGTTCATTAATCAGTGAATCAGCTAAGTCCGACTTTCACATAGTCCTAATCTCTGGCCTTAACAAGACAACCATTCTCCAATAAAACGTATATAATGTCCAAGGTTCAAGGACTCGGCCACTAACATGCTGCCAAGATAACGTCTCTCTAAGACGACTTAAGACTTTGACATAAGAAACTAACGCTACTCTGAAATTGCAGTTTCGTTTGGACGATTTACGCCACTGATGACTGATGAAAAAAAAAAGGCGATATACAGCAAAACCAAAAACATTAAATCAAATACAATTTATGTTAGTCCATTTTATTTAATTGGTGTTGATTTAATGCCTCTATAAAGCACAAACTTATAATAACGTTACCAGAGTCTCTTGGAAACGTGGTCTCTGCAATCGTAGAGTTAATTTAAGTAATGGAATTACCAGCTGGGGTCTCGTCTTATATTTTATGTTAAAGTGTCTAAACTGTCTTGGGTTGTTGGTGAAAATCATTTTCTAAAATAGGAAATTTCTTCATTTGTTCACATGATACAAAACTATATTATGCTGATTTAATGTTGTAAGCACCTGAAGGAAACCACAGACCGAAAAGTTGTGACAATTTGATAAATATTTGATGGTGACTACACTTTGCCTCCATAATTAACATCAACGACCACTTGAAGTAGGAAGAATGTTCAAGTGTGCAACAAAATTACTAACCGAGTGTTGTTGGTTGTAAAGATAATATGCCATTATCTAAATTAAAATTAAAAATTAAATTTACAAGGAAGGAGACAAAAAATATTGAAAATGTAAATAAATCAAATTATTTATCGTACGGTTGTTCTAAAAACATACTGTACACAGTACAGTACATGAAACAATGTTTTATGATTTTTTTTTTCTTCTCACAAAAGTAATTGCACCATTAAAATGCATCACTATAACCCTGTTAAATTAGGCAGATACATTTATCAATATTGCCAACTTGTGCTGTGCAATATTGACCAGTGCATGCATTAACTATAAAGTTAGTGTTGCTTAAAATTTCCATTTCCTATTGCTTCCGGCTCCAGAAACATTCTGGAAAATGCATGGAATTAGTCACTAACTGCATTTTATGTAAATGTCCATAATTTTAAATTGAATTACTGTGCATTAGTAAACGGAGCAAAAGCAAGATTTTTGAAAACATGTTGTCAATAAAAGTTTGCTTACCAAGCTTCCGTCCCAATGTTTTAGCAAACATCGCCGATCGTCCAAGAGGCGGTCATGATCAAGGGAAACAAATGTTTCCATTTTACCGCGTTTGTACCTAGGATGTTAGTGTGAATTGTGTATTGAGTGAATTATGTTTACCTATTTTGATTTTAATTAATTTATTTTATATTAAGAAAGTGTATTTTGGGAATTTTGGGGGAGAAAAAAACCTTGGCCAAAAATATACGCATTCACCTCACCCAAAACAGATGCCAAAAAAAACTAAACTGGATAATTAAACAAAATGGAGCCCAAATCAATAAGGAAGGGGACCTCACCTCTGATTTTGGAAGCATGCTCATGAAAACATGTTTAAATATTTCGCGTTTCATGTTTTCATGTTTCGTGTTTCAAGTTTTCGTGTTTCAAGTTTTCATGTTTCGGTGTTTCCTTGTTTTATGCTTTTGCTCGGTGCTTTCTTGGTGTGGACCAGGCTTTAAGAACTTGCTGCACATATTAATTATATAGCCAAGCTAAATGGGGATGAAAAATCATATATGGGTCTTGTATGGGCCTTCGACACATCCGGCCAGAAAGCATGATTCAAGAACTCGATTTTTTCTTAAGTTTTGGCAAACATTTGCCCACAATTATACAGACTTCAAAACATTTGACATTTACAGTAACAAGCAACTTCTGTTTCCGATACACTGCAAATACATCTTGATACCAGATAAACAACTGCGTTACATAGACGAGACAATGCGAAAGGAGACAGTTCACAGTCATTCAAGTCATCAAAGGAACGCTGGTTTAACACACCAAGAAAATGTGCCTTCATTGTAAAGGGGTATCATCGAGAGAATAAGAAACCACTTAGAGAAAACAATGTCCATTGAACGTAAGGGCATAGTTCCATCCACGAAAGTTGAGAAAACCCATAGTGCCTTGGTGGCATCTAATGGAACACATATAACATGGCTTTATATAGACATGAAAGACCACGTGTCCCTGGAAGAGATTGCATCGAACATTTCGGCAGTTCTCCAAGGGTTTCCTTCTTAAAACAGGGTCAAACGAACACAAGAAACTACTCAACTTAAGATGGTGCTTACCACCACCTACCTTCATAACGATGAAAAAAACATCTCTTTCTAATGCTATACATGTATGCCTTTCGCAAATACATGAATGGATTTTCCTCATGTTAGCACTATTCGCCATCAAAAACAGGGGCTATATATCAAAAGCTTTCCATTCAATTCGAGATCGCTATTTATTTTGCTATAATCGCATTGTAATTCCTTTAGTATAAATCCTATTGAAGTGCGGTGACAGATAAGATGATGCATTCGCTAAAGATGTCAGTCGCGTCTGCTGCGAAACAAACTAGTTTATCAAAAATCGTGTAAAACATATATTTTTACTACATTCAAATATTTAATGGTGAAAATGGGTGTTTTGAAACACCATATTTTCAGTGTTAAGTGTTTTAGGGTGTAAATCAATGGAAGTTTTTAGTAAATAACTAGTCTTGTAAACACGGCGGTATAAGTTTAAGAAACTTCTGTTTTGAATTGGACTGACGAAAACTAAGCATTCAGTAGGGGAGACCGGGGCACAGTGGGTACACTTTAGAATTCATTTTTTTTTGGGGAAAATATTTAACTTGTAGCGTTTTAAAAGAATAACGCAGTAATATACAACCCTTTAGGATCTGTACAAATTTTTGTCATCGTTTTAGAGCTGCTAGTTGTTTTTTTTTTGCCATAAAAGATTAAAGTTGGTTGCGCAGACTGTCCCACTGAGCCCCGATATAGGGGTACAGTGGTCCACGCGAAATTAAGACAAATTTTACAAGAAAAAGAACACCACATTGATTAATTGTGTTTAATT
>JAQGAE010006088.1:0-10519 GCA_034696685.1 Julus scandinavius
AACGAAAAAGTGATACCGTTGCTGATTTATCAAGCTATTTTAGACAATTTTTATTTTTATTTAATTTCTTTTGGTTTCGCTGGAATTGTGTTTTAAAATTTCACCCATTGAAAGTGATAGGGTTGTGATCCAGCTTAAGGGCATCAACACTTCTGACTTGTATCGATGATGCTTGTACATAAAGGCATTGTGCACTATATATGTGAATAATAACTCTTAGGTAATCTCTACACCTGGTATTTTGACTTCGTTTTTCTACTTTGATGGCCATAATGGCTGCGACGGCCTTTGGCTTGACTATAGCATGGACACGAGAGAATAATATGGGTGAAGATAGCCGTTGGGGCTTTTTGGAGTACGATGGCAAAAAGCTATATAGAAGATTATGGAAGGGATAATCACTTAACACAAGGATGTTACAATTTCTGGTTGCATGCCTAGTACATCTGTTCTGCAATATCTGTCATGTCTGGTACAATGCAAGAAATCTTGTAAGTTGGTGACTTTCGGTATATGCTTTAGGGAATCTCGCGATTTAACATTTGCAGGCCAAAGCTCCACAATTCCCCCACCTTATCCTCCCATATTCCTAATGTGATGGAAGACTTAGGGTTTTTGTTCATGCATGAGGTCTAGTTTGCAAGTCTGAATTTCAAGCCATGCATTGCCCACACACAGTAGGATTATAGATTTTCAATAAAATGTAATGTGGTGCAGTTATTTTTCGAGCAACCTGCATTCAAAGTGTTTTCAGTAAATGCTTTGGATTTGCAGTGATCAAATACTTGTTTTGGTAGCTTGATTTTGAGTCAGTGTTCAAATGCCCTTTACTCTGGTTGTATACATCGCTGTTAATGAAGGTTACTGTAGTTAACTAATTTGAATTAAATTTAAATATTTCTCCATTTAATTTCAGTGAAACGTTGTTCTTTCCCTTGGGTTATTATCTTTATTCAGAATAGCTTCATAAATAATGTATTGATTCGAAGGTAAATTTGTACACCAGTATCAAGTTAATAAGGTTTTTTTTTGTACGTAGTGTTTAATTAAATAGCCTCTAGGCTTAGTTTTAGGCAAAATCTTGATTAGTTTGAATGGAAATTAAAATCGATTTTCTGTCGACAACTTAGCTATTAAATTATGGAACGTTGTATACATACTTATTATTAAGCGTGTACCTTTTGAGTTCCTTTAGTATCATTTTTGTGTGTTACAAAAATGTATGCAATTCGTTTAAATATTATCATAAAATAAATTCTCAAAAATTCTCGGAAATCAATTTCTAGATTACCTTTGAATTTGTTTAATTAATTCTGACAGATGTAGGGAAAACTTATAGATTGAGTGAGTATCCTTTCCACTTATGTAGTTGATAAGTCGAATTTGCAGATGGTGAAGCTTAAAAAAGGTATTCATGAGTTCAAAGTTTTGTGAAGTTTTAAACAGTAATTTAGTTAACTTACTTTTTCAACCATATGCAAATTTATATTCGTTAATTACAATGGGGAAGCTCTTTGGAAAAAGTTGCTTTGTTAATTTGTATATATTTTGTAAATTTTCACTTTTGTGGGATTTTTATCAATTTTTTTCTTCGTCTGAATAATGCTTCGACGTGAGATTTTTATTTGATTAAAGGGTGTTCAACTGCATTTTCTGATTGTTTCATTGGAAGTTAGACCAACCACTTTATCGATCTTTTACAAACTCTGAGTGTAAACATTAGCGAATTGTGTCTTAAATCCAATTTAATATTCGTAATTTGAGCCCGAGACTGGAATGTATATAGTAAGGACTATTGATCAAAAAATTCGCTCAGCTTTTTGCATTATAAGTTTTTTTTTACCCCCTCCACTTATTGTGTATAGTATCAATAAGAACTCCTAATCTGATTGAAAGTTTAATATTCCTCAATTAGCTGGCAAAGTGTGCGTTTATAAGCTGAATTGCCCTCGCACATATCCTCATGACTCAATTATTTTTTTATTTTAAATCTGTTTGATTAATTCTGCTTGAGTAGAAAAATGTTAGCTAACATATAAACGAAACATCTCTGGGAAAAAAATCCATATCCTCGTATGGATATAATGTTATCAGTGTGGAATTTCTTATATGAATTTCCTGCAATACGGATTGATTAAATATTATACAACATCTAGGCCTGCAAATAATAAGAATGAAAAAAAAAATGCAATTTGATTTTATAATAAGATTTTGTCGAGGCACTGCAAATGCATATTTTCGGCTAATCTTAAGAATAATAATGCGTTATTATTGTATTATGTGGATCTATAGGCCTGGAGAAGTGGAAATGCATTCTTAAATAGCAATCAGCTGCCTCAAAAAAGCTTATAATAAAGCTAGGAACTAAGATAACATCGTTAATATTGTCACAATTCATGCAGGCTACTGATAAATTAAATCGAGATTATATGTGTGTATAATACACGGGAGATTTAATTGGAGACAAGAACGCTATTGAGGGAAGGGCATGAGGGTGCGGGGATGATGGAGATAAAGGATGCTATGTTTCTTGCTATTTTTGAAATTTAATGTGAGCCGAAGGATTTTATTGTAGTAAAACAAATAAAACTTGAGACGTACGAGGCCATGTATCATCCAAAGTGGCTTAGACATGTTTCCTGATATGCACGCTTTTCAAAGACTATAAACTTTGACTCAAATAAAATTTTGATTTTGAAATAAAATTTTATGCAAGGCCTTTCCTTGTTGCTAGTTTTTTTGTGTGCCTCGAATGGCGTTCATCTTTTAATTAAAATCCTTATTGATGGAAGCTATTTTGTTTCATCCATGGTGTGAATGTCTGTAACGTGTGGTGCAAAAGACAACATGACGTAAACAGCAAGTTTTAGGCTGTTAAGTGCTAAAAAAGGTTTCTATATTGGTACATGTGTGATGGCAGATATTGCAAGGTCAAATATAGTTGTCTAGATTAACAAATACTTTAACCGGCTTCTCGATGCTAATTAATTTCGTTTTATAACGCCATTTTTGAATCTAGACTGTTGACTGCTTAAGGGGGATTATACAACCCTATCCCTTTCAATGTGCAAATTTGCAACGACACTAACAGTTAAACAAAAAGAGATTAAATAAAAATAAAAATATCATTGCGAATATCATTGTTTCTGTTCGCCCTAAGCGTCGTCTGCAAATAAGAGCGTGACCAGCAAACATTTCCTGTGTGAACAACTACATTCGGACAAACATGTTTATGGAAATATTTCCGAAACCACGTTTCGGCAACTTTGTTTCTGTTTCGTGTTTGCTATAGTGTGTACTAAGCATAAAGAATCATAAAAGCCAAACAAAAAGAGATTAAATAAAAATATCATTGCGAATATCATTGTTTCTGTTCGCCCTAAGAGTCGTCTGCAAATAAGAGCGTGACCAGCAAACATTTCCTGTGTGGACAACTACATTCGGACAAACATGTTTATGGAAATATTTCCGAAACCACGATTCGGCAACTTGGTTTGCATAAACTTTGTTTCTGTTTCGTGTTTGCTATAGTGTGTACTAAGCATAAAGAATCATAAAAGCCACCAGGGTCTGTTGAACCGAAATGTGGTGAAATGTATGACTTTTTGTAGGCGCCGGGTGTTATAGGGAGTTTTAACATAATTAACAGTTTGACTAAATTTGTATAGACCAGTCAATTCCAGCCGAAAAATTTCAACCTATAAATGAGGCTTAGTTACTCTTTAACGGCTTTAATAAAACTCGTTCGCTTTTACGATGGTTAAGAAGTGGTATGGATGCTTGTCTGTTGTCTATATTGTTGAAATGTCTATTTCTGCGGGCATTAGGCCCTTGTCGAAACTCTTTTCAAATGCAGTGATCGGTGCATTTCGAAGCCTTTTTCTACACTCTGAGCCGAAAACACGCTTAATGGAAATGTTAATTCGATGCTGTTTGTTTCTCAGAGTGTATTTTCAACGAGATTTCAATGAGTCTCTCCTTGTATTATTATCCTTAATGAAATGGGTTGCTGCAATTGTGCAAACGGCGAACTTTTATATCAGTTGATTTCGATGCAGTTAAGACACATGAATGGCAAGGCTTGCCCTCGGCATTACATTGTACGTACGCAAACTGCTTCAGTATTAACAATTTTATTTGCGTGCTATTACACGCTTTAATTAGAGATTTTCCAATTAAAGGCTAATTGGTTGTTTGTTCAATTTTCACCCTGCATGATGCTCTCTACGTATAATGAGAAAGCATTTTTGTTTCTGTTCCAAATGATGCAAATGCGCAGACTGTTTAACTTAATGATGGAATAGTAAGGTGTGTATAGGGTTTAGACAAATTTACTCCTGCTGTCCTGCCAGGTTCGTTTATATAGTATTTTGTAAAGTTCGATATAGATACTTATTGATAATAACACTTTTCTAGTATAATATCTCGTGGCTTCTCTTCATTTTTTTTGTTTTGTTTTGTTTTGTTGGTACAAGTTTTAAAGTTACATTTTGTGAAGCGTATTTTTTGGTTTTGCTGTAATAACAGTACACGTCTTTCAAACACTAATTTGAATTATGGTTATTTTTGGTCAAATCGTTAAGCTACGTATCCACCAAAAGAAATATAAACATAAACATCAAACATACACAAAAAACACTAAAACATTGTTTTCAGCATGTTTTTCTGGACACATCAATGTTTGTAAGTGTATGTTTTTTGTGTGGTAAGTTTCTTTTGGTGGATACTCACCTTTATACTGTTGGTACTTAGTTTTGTGTTCCATTTTTCAAATGTATACTTTGAATTTCTGCGAATTGCAATGGTTTGAATGTATACAGGGCAGTTTGTGCTTGTTTTTAGTTTTTTTTTCTTGCCTCTATTAGCTTTTTATAGTCAAACTAGACTGCCACGAAATATTTTTTTTGCTCAAAAGGCTGCAATTTATAATGGTAGGATGGCGTGCTAGCTCACGGGGTTTAATTTCATCAGAAGCCTTGTTTGATGTGTGCATATCTGAGGTTCAACTCTTCTCAATTTTGATCAGAAAAATAAAAGAAGCCTCTGGTATGATATATTATTGATGCACAAGCCTTTATAATCTCGATATGAAAAGAATATGAAGACACAGGGTGAGACATCTTTCCATATCATGACAAGCATATTTCCTTAATTCTCATATCAGTTCTTTTTTTTTATCCTTCAGACTTATGGATTTCTGAAATGTACGAAACAGATTTTTTTGTCAGGTTTAGGTAAATCAGGGCTTTGATATTTCTTTCTTGTAGTCTCGAGAACGATCATCAAAATTGATACGAGATTTATTGATAGAATATATGGTTAGCCTCAAAAGCTATTCTAGATAAGCGAAAAATCGAGAACCGGGAATGTGCTATTTTTCCATTATCATTGCCGATATTTTTTTTTCTTTAAGTTGCAAAGTTAATATGGAAATTTGGGAATACGGATTCACAGACTTGAGTTTGACAAAGTCATTCAATAGTTTTATAGGAAGTTTTGATTATTATTTTCTGGATTTAAAATGGGTCAAATTATATTTTATCAGTATGGTTATTTCACTCTAATAAAGCAGCTATAATTTAATTATATAGGATGTTGCATGGTGCAGATGCATGTGAGCACCATTTATTTCTCCTTGTTTCAAAGTAGGTAAACGGTGCGTTAACCCCCTCGATTTCCCTATCAAATTGCTTATCGTTTTTCTTTATCACAACCCGGTTGTAACTATCTGATGAGTAAAACGCCGTGTTGTATATATGTATATATATATATATATATACTCGTCCTTTCAGCCTTACAGTAAATCACGACCTGGATTTTTGAATGAACTATGTTTATCCACGGGGGAATATGTACATATAACTTAACCCTTAAAAATTGCTCCCTTATTATGATATTCAAAATTTCTATTTCCTTATTTTTCATAAATATGTATCGAGAAAAAAAACCTGCTTAGTCGATTATGGTGCTTGCTTGTATTTTGGGGTGACTTATATATATAGATGTTATATCCAGCCTGAGCTGGTGTCTCATCGATCAATTCTCCAGGCTGCAAGAGTTAAGTAGATCGGCTCTGCTGGAGAGGGGACATCATGCAGATGTACTTGGCATATATATACTTTCATATACCCGTAGCCCATAAGTACGTGGTTGGCTGCACTGTACCAGTACTGTATGTGAAACGGGGGAAAAGGACGTTTTATAGGAAATCGAAGCCAGAGTACGTGTGCCGTGTATGGCCCTCTAGTTGCTATCAAATATTGAGAAAATGCAGCTTGTAGTCTATTGTCCTCTCAAAACAAGAAGGCCACATGGTGGTTGCATCCCACACAACAACCGGATACCGTTTGTAAATATACCACCTATGCATTGTATAGGTTGCACGGCAGCACGGATGGAACCATACTCTGTAATGAGATTGGTGTTGCATGGTATTGGCACGTGACATGAGGCCCGGTGAATGTACTTAGTTTTCACAACAATGGTATAGGATATTGCAATGCTTTTAGACTTGGAACATGGTCGCCATATTTTGATAAACTATTTTTTTTCTCTCCTATTTTTAGTTGATATTACTCCAAGCATATTCATATCAAAAACTGAAATCAAATTTGTTCCAAAAGATTGGATTCCGGGTTCGATCAATAGGACTACGATTACTGCATTCAGTATTTGATTATAATGAAAACAAAATTGGGTAATTGAACTTGCCAAGTTCTGCCTTCTGCAGTACGTGTACTTAACTTTCTGATAGATTCTCTCTCTGGTCATAGTAACTAACATTCTAAAGCCTCGTCTCCACTGAAGTCAACATTCAACATAAAACATGCAAACACTCAAGACAAACCAGAAACAATGTATTTTGTCAACATGTTGATGAATGCTGACCTGTCTCCATCAAAAAGTTGACAGAATCAGCCAATAAACGCGTCCGGTTTATGGCGCTTCTACCAAGGATGTATATGCTTATATGGCTAGGCATGCGCGGTAAAGTGGCAACATTTTTTCCCTTTGATCTGGACCTCCTCCCGAGCAATCAGAAAAATGTTGACGAAACTATGGCATGGCAACAAAAAAACGTCATAAGTTTGCTCAAACATCACTTTAGGCAAAATTTGTTTTAGCAAACCATGTTGATCAACATTGTTGCCGTATGTTGACAGCAGTGGAGACGGGGCTTAAGTCTAAAAATATTTGTTGCCAGGATCAAAGGAGGCCCACTCAATTACCATATGTACTAGTGTATTGTACGTATTAATGGTAGTATTCAATTGGCACTACATGTAAATACAGATTGTTGAAATACACTTTGTCAGCTTTCGTTTGAAGAGATTTTACGGTACCATTGGCTCACTTTTAGGAATGATTGTTTAAATATGTTACTAGCTTTTGTCAAGATGTCCTGCTGACCAACCTGAGGGCTTTCAGAGAGGGTCTAAAGTGGGAAATACTATCCATCAACCATCTTAGGAATCAGGTTTTACTGCAATGTATCATTTTCTCTGGTTATGAATACTAGTGTTGAAATGCATTGTGAGAAGTCCTATAAGCTCAAGTTTTCATGATGGCCAGGCGCAACTGTCTTTACTCTTTGGAGTCTGTAGAACTTTGTGCCTTTGTATTAACAGATTGAACTAATATTTGCGGCCAGTCACGTATTGACGAGTCTCTATTCGATTTAGAAGGCAATAAATGTGACGAGGGAATTCTGGTAGTGGAATATTACATTACCAATTTATCATCACAAACTGAAACCTAAAAAAAATGCAGCAGACAAAGTGGTATGTCTGGATTTGGGTAGACAGTCAACTGTCTTGAGAATTGAATTCCCTGTTAAACCAAACGAGTTTGTAAAAATGCGGCACGCGACTATTAAAAATACAGACTTACTAACGTCAGGGCTGTAAACTACGTGTCACGATATATAAATTGACTCTTGGGTTTAAGTTTAGCATTTCCAGCCAATCTGATTTTTGCCAAGTTACCAAAAATTGCTAATGCCCGTCTTCTGCTTGGAAGAACATTTGCAGTTTGTTAAGATAAGGTCACTGGCCAAGGGAGAATGTGTGAAGTTTATAAATAGGAAGAAGGTCCTGACGGCAAAAATCGATAGTCTCTCGGCTATTTAGACATTTTTGCACCGAACGTGTGGCTACTTGACACATGTGATGACCCAGAAATTAAACGCAGAGGCCTTTGATATGCCATTATCTTATTGATTGGGTACAAGTTAAGTAATTCCGATGTCTGTTTAATATGGCTCAACGTGTTAATTCATTGTTCTGCCAGATGCAGTCATTAACGACCCTGCATATCAACGCCTGGGGCACAACCAGCGAAACACAGTTATATATGCCGGAGATGTTGGGAATCGGAAACGTGTAATGTGCTATAAGATCTTGTGTGTTTTATTTCATTTAAGCAGCATTTTAACTTACTTTATTTGTCAAGAAAGAGGTGGACTCTTGTCCGAGGAAAAGCACAGGTGAGATTTGTAAAAAATCTTGGAAGGTAGGAAGATTGATATGGATGGCACTGTTGTTGTCGATATCCACTACTGTATCGCTGTTTGTGGATGGACTTGGTCCAGGTTTGTCCATGGCTAACCAGAGGTTGATGTGGATACCAATAAAGTGCAATACACGTTGTGGCTGCTTGCAGATGTTTAAGCAATATCGACTTTGGATGTTGCGGACGCGGCAAGTTCCTTGCGTAAACTGATGGTGGTGACTGGTGAGGCCAATGCTCGATGCTCGGTACAGAGTGTCTAGGTGGCGCTGCAAAGAGAACACATCTCTAAAAGCGCCATCGAAATATCACTTGACTCTGATGGCTGGTTGCCTCGATATCCGTGCCAAATCAATGGACATCAACATCTGTTAGGAATTAGTTTAAATGTGCAGTGGAGAATGGTGCGACTCGTGGCATTTTTCCTAAACGTGTCAATTCAGAAACAGATTCCTCATGTCTAGTACAGACCAGAGCAAACACGTAGCAGAAACAGCATTTCAGCAAACCAATTTGTCGAAACATTGTTTCCAAACAAGTTTGTCCAAATGTAGTTTTCACATCAATGAAACTGAGGAAATTTTTACGGTTTATGGCGCTCCTGCCAAGAACTGGCGTCTGCTAGCATATGCATATGTCTGCTCTAAAAAACACGTTGGTCAATTCACTATGTCATTGTATACAGACCTTGGACAGCAAACATTTTTTCATTTGATCCGAACGCTTTTTGACATCAAAAGTGTTGAAACCTTTGAACAGAAATCTGTTGCGCAAACTTTTATTGTAAACATGTTTCGAAAACCCTGTTTCTGTAATGTCTATACTCTATAGGCATCATAAACATGCTTCCTCTTTGTCATAACCTAGTTATTTTAATACAAAATCACACTTGTGGAAGTCATGGAAATTGAAAAATTGTATTGAATCGCGAATCCTTCACATATAAACCTTTCGCTCAGCAGTCACATTGATTGTTCTTTTGAAGGAATATAAAATGAAGGGTTTGTCAAATAGAATAAATTTTGCCTTCGGTCATGTTTTATTTCTGGACGAAATGAAATACATCATAAGTCCTTCGTCCATTATCTTTTTTTTTATGCGAAAGCTTACCCGTGTGTGAAAATCCTATCTTTTTTTCCCATAACTCATTTGCATGCCACCCTAGCAAAACTGTGAGTAAAAAAAATCATTGCTCTATAAAACATTGCAAGCGTGCTATATATCATGCACATGGTTTTAAATTAAATGGATTTCAAACCATTTATTATACACTTGCAAATCTGCTCGATCATTACAAGATGCACATTTTTTATTTATTATACGTGCATGGGATTTCTGTGTGCGCCAAGTAATTTGCAGATCTATTAAGCAAATTCACATGTACTGGCGTGCTTAGCTGTGTGAAATCACGGCCATGTTTTAACTGGCATATCCAGTGACAGGAGTTGATGTTGCTGTCCCGCTGTTTAATTGCATTGAGCTGAAAATGTCATGCAGATTATATATATTTTTTTGAAACAGTGTCGCCATTGTTTTTTCCACATATGCTTTAGAGGGAAATTTATGAGGTACTTATAATAGTTCATTTAGAAGAGGGGTTCTGAATAAGGGCAGTGGAGCAAGCGTCATGTATGGGAACACACACACTGTTGTATTTTAAATATATTGACATTTTAAAATTGTCTATGCATTTGAATGTCTTGGGCTGTCATCTATTCTTGATTGGATTATAACCTCATGGGAATTCTATCCTCAGTTATTGTACTTTTTGTTAATGCAGATGCCACATCCAGTTTTCCATAGACGTTATTGAGAATTGGATGTTGTCTTGCTCAGCTTAAAAATGGCCATCTTATTTGATACATTCTAACATGTTTGGCAGTATTAAAGTATTTAAAATTATTAAAGTATGTAAAGCAATAGTAATAGTCTTTAAGGGAGAAAGGCCCTTCATGGATTGTGGACCTCATTTGCACTCTGTTCCAATAAAAAGTCATTGAAAACTGACGAT
>JAQGAE010006089.1:0-10518 GCA_034696685.1 Julus scandinavius
ATGATTTAAGTCTCAAATCGACGTCATCGATGGATTCTCATCCATTGCATCTGCAATTGGCGTGGATAAAACAAGAGCCCAAATTTTGCTATATTTGCAATTGAGGCTATATCTTTGAAACTAATATCAATTTTAATTTAAATATACTTGGCAAAATTATAACATTTTTCATGTTACCTGTATTTAGTAAAACTTATCCGTAACAAAGATGTTCTGCTGAAACTAGAAAAACAATTGCAGAAACTCGGACCTTTGATCGGTGGGCCAGAGAAGTGTGCTCGTAAACTGAAGCATCGTTCGTAAAGCAAAACAACACGTGATGTTCGTAAACCGAGGTTCCACTGTATATGTGAACAATTTATTTTATCAACAACAAGTGAAGAGAGGCTGAACTAAACTGAATTCTTATTTTTTTATAATTCCAAACAAAGAACAATGGAATTTCTAAAAAGCACGAGATTAAGAACAGCACGTGTGCGCGAGATTAAGAACAGCACGTGTGCACGAGACCAAAACCATCACGTGCATCTTCATAAAAATGCACGTGAGTGTGACGTCACACGCGCATATCTATCTATATATATATATATTGTCTTTTTTATATATATATAAAAAGGACAAAATCAATCGGAAATTATTGTTTGCATCAGTGATAAAATGGCGACTAGCCGCTCTGCCGTCTAATTAAATGATATTTTCTAGTCGGGTGTTGATAAGGACGCTTATTGCGCATTATACAAGTTCGCATTCAACTACAATATATCTCACGGAGGCGACGAAGGGGACGAGCGAAGAATTTAATCAAAGCGATTTTAATAAATATAATGAGCACAAATGCGGTTGGGGCCATTATTAATAGCAGAAGGCATATGTATATATATGCAAGTCCGTTTTGCTTCGATGCAAAGTTTAAAGAGAGTTAATGGCACAAGGGGGGAGAATTAGGGCCAGAAACGATGGCAGGCGACATCAGAGTCAAGGAAATATAGATAACATTTCTTAGATTTTCCTAATTCTTTGTAATTACTGTATATTAGCCTGCAATCCCATCCATATTTGTCTAAGTGGACAATTTAAAGTAATATGGGGTCATTCAAAAAAGACGTCCTGAAGAGGGGGTGGGGGTCTACTTGCATGTGAACGGGAGGAAGGGGGAGGGGAAAGACATTAAGGAAATCCACTAAAGATGGTTTATTCAATTTTTGGATTTTCTGCTTAATTCAAAGGTCAGTGAAAGGGGAAATGGACACTAGAAGAAATTTTTCCCCATTCCCAAATGTACTCGAATTCTTAAAACCTTGGGAAAGTCGGAAATTTTGCTTAACTTTGTTTAAACACCAATTTTATGCTAAAATTTCACTTCGTGGTCAAGTAATTTCGGTTAATTTCCGAAAATTGTCGTGAAATTGGTGGATAGTTCTGGTGGTATGTTCTTGAAAACTTTTTCGAGACACCTTACCATTCGAAACAAATTAAGGACGTCTATGAGGAAGGGGGAGGGCTAAAATGGACACCATGTGGACAGGGGGAGGGTAATTTTGATGGAATTTCGGAGAAGTCCTTCTTGAATGGTCCCTATAGCAGTTGTTAGTCCTATAGAAGATTTAATTACCAGGGGATATATTCAAGAGTTACATTATTTAGGGTATAGAACCAAGTTGGAGTTGAGGCAACATTTTGCACATTTTTTAGGGAACTTAACCTCGTCAACACAATCTGTCTGTCCTCTCGCAGGAGGTATTATGGGAAACGCTATGTAAAGTTACTCCCACACACAACGGTTGATAATTAAAATGTGAAAAGTGCATCGAGGTCATTATTTACCTGGAAGGTAGCCTAAGGAGCTCCAGTGGTGACCTGAGAAGGATTTTTGATTGACTTGAACGGGCTTTATTAAATGTAGTCATAAACGAATTTTATAAATTACACCATACACAAGTCCATCAATCTGATAGTTCAATTGTTGCAGTCCTTAATCAAAAGTTTAATACCAAGACTCCTGATAAAAGATATTGAACTGGACCATTCGTATCGAAATTCATTTTTAGATTATGCAACAATATGTTTTGAAGAATAAGTTTGGTTTAACCTTCGTGCCGATGAGAAATTAGAAATACCACAGAATTGGTAGAGAAAGAGTTACTTGTGCTATACAGGGTGGCCACACAAAAATATGAACCTTTTTCATAAATTCGTAATTTATTGTTTTTTAATTAATGTAAATCCAATTTTGCACAAATATAGGCAACAAACATACGAACAAAACAGCTATTTCAATTTGTACTCAAAGTGTCCTCCATTCGCGGCAACATATTGCGCTATCGGGCAATTGCCGAGTCGATTACAGTTTGGTCAAGTTCATCCTGAGCGGCCAGAATTCGGCGTCTTAACTCTTTAACATCACAAATCTTTGTTCGGTACACTTTTTGCACCAAATTCCCCCAGATATATGGTATTTTCGGACTTTTTCGTTTTCCGGCAAGATGGCGCTGCACCGGCAGACGCCGCTCGAGAAACTGTTAAACTTCTCCATCGAGAGACTCCAGATTTTGCAGCACATACCCTTTGACCACTTAATAGCCCCGATTTCACCCCGTTTATTATTCCATCTAGAGGAATTTGGTGAAAAAAGTGTACCGAACAAAGATTCGGGATGTCAAAGAGTTAAGACGCCGAATTCTGGCTGCTCGGGATGAACTCGATCAAGCAGTAATCGACTGGTCAATTGTCCAATGGCGCAATTGTTGCAGCGGATGGAGGACACTTGAGTACAAATTGAAATAGTTCTTTTGTACGTACGTTTGCTGCGTATATTTGTGCAAAATTGGATTTACTTTGATTAAAAAACAAAGTTACGAATTTATGTAGAAGGTTTACCCCTTTCTTGTGGCCACACTGTACTTTCAAACATTTACCAACTTCTCGAACATCCCACGTTTGATTTATAAGTTTAACTCTCGCAATCTTAACAAAGAGAAAACTGAAAGAGTAAGAAACTAAAAAAAAAACTCGCATAATTCGGTTATTAATGCGAGTATCTCAAAGGAAAAAGCAGCGATTGTCTATCCCTATGTTACAATTCAAAAGTGGTGCACATACAGGGGGCGCCCTCTGGATCCCTGCAGGGTGAGGAATGCATCCTCATAAGCATGTGTGATGAGAAACAGAGTTGCAACAGCGTGATGTCCCATTGTTCCAAAAGGCAGCGGTCGCTGATTGGTGAGCTTCCGTGGCCAGTAATGGCTTTTAATGGCCAGCTCATCTTTTGTGATTTCGGTGAAGCATAGAAAAGCGGTCAGCGAAAATTATGACATGTTGGAATAATAAAGCTATTATTTCAGAGCTGTACATTATATCCAAACTCATTGTTTGAGATGAGTTGGAACTCATTTGAAAAAGGCTTCTTAGGCACAGAAATTCCGAGTTTCTTGTGATGACTTCATTTATGCATGGCGTTATTATATATTAGCTACCGGCTTCCTAAATCTACCGTCGCGCCATTGTTCGATGTCATGGAGTTACACAAAAGTTTGGAAACATTTTGACTTACTCGATTTGGTAGCAGCTACTTCTGTTTGCACACATGGTAGCAACAAAACAGACAATGATAAACGGCCAAAAAAGTAGGAGGAAAAATAGCAGTACCAAAGAAGCTCACATCGCATGAGCTTGAGACCGAGCTGTGTCTCAAGTCACAGTTGCATACCACAGCTGCACATAAACATTGCCAAGTCGAGCTCAAGACAGCCAAATGTGAGACTCACCCCATTACCCACAGAAGCTCAAATCGCATGAGCTTGAGACCGAACTGTGTCTCAAGTCACAGATTCATACCACAGCTGCACGGAAACAATGTCAAGTCGAGCTCAAGACAGCCAAATGTGAGACTCATCCCCGTACCATAGTTGCTCAGATTGCATGAGCTTGAGACTGAGCTGTGTCTCAAGTCACAGATGCATACCACAGCTGCACGGAAAAATTGTCAAGACGAGCTCAAGATAGACAAATGTGAGACTCACCCAATTATCACAGTTGCTCAGATTGCATGAGGTTGCGACTGAGCTGTGTCTCAAGTCACAGCTGCACAGACACATTGCCAAGACGAGCTCAAGACAGCCAAATGTGAGACTCATCCCCGTACCACAATTGCTCAGATTGCATGAGCTTGAGACTAAGCCGTGTCTCAAGTCACACATTCATACCACAGCTGCACAGAAAAATTGTCAAGTCGAGCTCAAAACAGCCAAATTTGAGACACTGCTACTGTGGTAGGGTGTCACCTCAAGCTTTAGCTTAAGCTTGAGACGCAGATAGAGGAGATAAAGCTTGAGTTTTATTAGCACTTGATGTCTACTTAATGAAGGAAATACACTCGGAAATTTCAATATTACAACTGAATTAAAATGTAATTGAAAAAATGTGCCCAACTTTGGAGAATGCCCATGATGAAGAGGTGCTAATTACAAGTTTGATTGTATCCTCTACAGGTGCAGCCTAGACCTAATTTTTTTTATGTAAATCGTACTTTGTGGTACTCGTACAATTTATACAATGAAGTAATTATACGCCTTATTAAAAATTATTTGAAATCCTAAGAACTTCGCTTAATGCTTAATTAAGATATTTTTTTAGATGAAAACAAGAATTAATCAATTACATGTATAATTTGTACCTTAAAACAAACCGATTTCTAAAGCTTTTTTTCTAACTATATTTTAAGGAGAATTTTATTATATGTGTAAGATATCACTTTGAATGAATAAAAATATGTCATTGCCATTTAATGAAAATACAATGAAACTGGAAACAAGTGAGGGGGGGAAAAAAGGAAAAAAAAATCATAAAAAATTGGATACATTCAATCACAATATGGCTAAACAATAAAAAAACGAGGTAATTCGTGTATCCACTTTGCTAGCTTTTTGGTTTTTTTTGTTTCCTCTTAAATGCATGCATGAGCATGAATAATCATAAGCAATATAGCGAAACCGTAACGAAAAAAAAAAAAAAAAAAAAAGGTGCGTGCAAAATTATGACATTGTTTCTCATATTTTGACTCGGGACTAATTACGAAACTCAATCTGGTGCTATTATACATCTACGTGAACCTACAATTACCTGCCATTTACACAGGCCAAAAAAATATGTAGCCTTTCAACATGCACAGGTAACACACACTATACTCTCATCATAAAGTCAAAATTAAAAAACATAGGAGCACTATATTTATACATGAAAGCGTGCGTATCATTTTTATATATAAAAAATCATCTATAAACTAGCATATACCACATCAGCAAAAGACAGAGTTAAGACTAAGGTGAAAATAATTGTAAATTTGAAAATTGTAGGAATCTACATTTACAATATGTTTACTAGTACGATGGGCGGTCAAAAAGTCTTGAATATTCGTTTATTATTCGAAAACCAGATGACTTAAGGGAAGGAAATTATGGTTTTATCTCACATGGAGGTACAATTAATGTAGAATTTTCAAAATTATTTTGGTAGTATAAACTCAAGTATTTAGTATTTATCAAGCCAAGGCCACATTAGCATCAAACACCGACATGTACTTGTAACAATACATGTTACATTCACATTTCATAATATGTATTTTTGGTGTATATTAATTTTATACCAGAATAATCACAATATTATCCTGTATGTATTTCTCAATAAATTGCATGTGAACTATGTCGTTTGCCCACCTGATTTATTTCTGGTTTAATCTGTTGTTTAATTTACAATACCAAATATTTCTTTTGAAGTGTTCTCAGTCCACATCTCTAAAAAAATTAAAAGTCCAAAGAAAAGGATTGTTAATAGAAAAGAAAAAGATTAAAATTAGATACTAAATTTCTCTTTTTTTAGAAGAAAACAACGTGAATCGATATTGTATGTACCTCTAGAAGAATTATAATCAATACAGGCTCAATATATATTAAGAAGTAAGTTTGAAATAGTGAAAAGCAGAGTTGAATTGCAAGGAGCAATTCATTTTACAGACAGCAGTCTGCATTTTTGAAATCAATCAAAATAAATCATGCCAGAAATACTCTGGATCGATATTAGATAGCCTTTACTGTGTTACAGAAATTGTTTTATATTTCAAAAACAACCAATTGGGAATTTTTAGGTCACATCTATTGTTTTATTTTTTAAAAATCTTGCATTAGCTATTTTATCATTTAAAAACCGAAAACTCTACATTACGTACATTATAACAAGAAATACACTGCATAAAACTCAAATTTCTTTGAAAATATGTTCATAAAAATATAGATATTGCCCCATCTAGTGCCACAAGTAAGAAACTTTGTGGAAATTTCAACTTGTATCACATTTTGAAATTTTATAACTTACAAATAGGGTATTGACCGATGTTTTGCAGGGAAGTTTTATCTACTATAATTTTTTTTAATACAAACTTTGAATAGTGTAAATATTCCCATCAAATGTTTTGTTTGTTTCACGGTGTAAAATTACGTCATCATTTTCCTTCCCTCAAACTCATTCCAATGATGCAGTTTAATATACATTTAATAGGAATGAATAAGAGAAGAGATGTGGTAAGAAGAGAGAGGGGATAAATACGAGACACTGAGAAGAAAAGAGAGGGGATATAAAAATGTAGTATGGGTAAAAAGAGCGATAAAAAATGCGATGTTGGCAGGTGCATGTGGAATTAAAAAAATAAACAGGGGAGTTATAAAATATAGGAGTACCACAAAATACGCATTGCGGTGGGGGGGACGAAGCCTAAGATCGATAAATATTAAGCAAAAAAAAAAAAAAAATATGAGTCACGAAAATGTTCAATTTTTCACAGGGTTAAAAAAGTATCAATCAATTCACACTCTTTACAATAGATGGCGTTGAAGGATTAACTAATGGCCACCTCCGAGTATGTAACATTAATCGACCATATAAATAAACACCACTATCAATATAGAAAAACTGAAATGTGATGAGTGTAATTAAAATCATCTTATAGGCCTTCACTTAATGAATAAAGATCACATAACTTTTGAGAATTAATTACACAATTATCTCTGGAGATGAAGATGGAACCTCGGCTTACGAAAGTCTCTGTCAACGAAAAAAATCAGTCTACGAACACCATTTCTTATTTCGCTTCACGAACGATGTTTCAGTTCACGAACACATTTCTCTGGACCACCGATCAAAGGTTCGAGTTTCTGCATTTGTTTTACTAGTTCCAGCGGAACATCTTTGTTACGGATAAGTTTTACTAAATACAGGTAACATCAAAAATGTTACAATTTCCAAGGATTTAAATTAAAATCGATATTAGTTTCGAGGATTTGCCTTAATTGCAAATATGGCAAAAGTTCGTCTCTTGTTTTCTCCACGCCAATTTCAGATGAAATGAATGAGAATCCATCGATGACGTCGATTGAGACTTAAATCATATAATCAACAACAGAATAGAGTAGAATAATACAAATTTTCCTAATGGAAACAATGTTTCTTAAAGTAAATTTCTTAAACAATCTGCGAATGAAGTTGATTCGCAGCAACGTCATCATGACGACACCACGTGGGTGTCTTTATTTCCTATAATGTTGGAAATCATGGATGTTTATATTAAACTGCTTTCGTCTAATATTACTCTTATATTTATTTCCTTTTTGTATTATTTCAACACAAAGCATGAACTATTCGGTTCACGAACAGGGTCAAGAAACTGATTAAGTTTGTAAACCGAGGCCATATAAATGGTCAATTTATTCTAGCACATCTATGTTTGTCTTAAATTGACAGCTTAGGATTTCATCAGATGATGTTAAGAGCGAGTGCTGAAACACCCAAAAAAGTACTAACTGAAACTGTGGGGTTTTTTCAAATACAAATAGTACTTGAAAATGGACAAGATTTGAAATTCCTAGGCAGTTGCCATCAATCGCTAGTGACAAAAACTATTCTTCAAACGTTCAAATGCTATAGTCTCTACCAAAACCTATGTTATAATACAACCTTTAGCAAGTATGGATGTAATCATCCTATCTGTTAATCACTGAAAGGCAATCCTTCAAAGAATTCGAGCAATTTCAGACAAGCAAGACAAGCGATTTCGCCTTTTTTTTTCTTATCTGAAAAAACGTAAACCGTTCAAAATCAAAGACTTATTACGTGCCTATTTCAGTGACAAGAATCATTAATATTATTTGCATGCTCAGCCAGCACAATCTCAATGCCACCCCGAACAGTTTCAAATTAATGATGGTCTCAGAAGAGCACAAGTCAAATCATGACCCACCTCAAGCTCTGATGAGGTCTCTGCAAATGTAATATCTACAGGGTAGGGCATTGTTAACTTGCCAAAGCATGAAAAATTACCTCAATTTAATCTTCGCATATTTTATTTCCTCGTGAGTTGGTCATTTTTACCTCCTGTACCACAGTTGCTCAAATCACACGAGCTTGAGACTGAGCTGTGTCTCAAGTCTCAGATAAATAACACAGCTACATAGAAATATTTTCCAAGACGAGCTCAAGACAGCCAAATGTGAGAATCACCACGTACCACAGTTGTGCAAATCACACGAGCTTGAGACTGAGCTGTGTCTCAAGTCTCAGATAAATAACACAGCTACATAGAAATATTTTCCAAGACGAGCTCAAGACAGCCAAATGTGAGAATCACCCCAGTACCACAGTTGTGCAAATCACATGAGCTTGAGACTAATCTGTGTCTCAAGTTCCAGATACATAACACAGCTACATAGAAATATTTGCCAAGACGAGCTCAAGACAGCCAAATGTGAGAATTACCACGTGAGAATCTCAAGTCACAGATGCACAGAAAAATTTCCAAAACGAGCTCAAGACAGCCAAATGTGTGTCATCACAAGCTTGAGCTTAAGTTTGAGATGCAGCTTAGATGAGACAAAGCTTGAGCTGCAGAGAAAAATTTATAAAACGAACTCAAGACAGCCAAATGTGAGATTAAAACTGTGGCAGGGTGTCATCTCAAGATAAAGCTTAAACTTGAGATCTGGTACTTGTATCTGGAACTTGAGACACAACTCAGACTCAAGCACTTGCGATTGGTGCAACTGTGGTACGGGGGTGAGTCTCACATTTGACTGTCTTGAGTTCGTCTTGGCAATTTGTCTGTGCAGTTGTGGTATGCATCTGGAACTTGAGATGCAACTCAGACTCAAGCACTTGCGCTTAGTGCAACTGTGGTAAGGGGGGGATTCTCACATTTGACTGTCTTGAGTTCGTCTTGGCAATTTGTCTGTGCAGCTGTGGTATGCATCTGGAACTTGAGACGCAACTCAGACTCAAGCACTTGCGATTGGTGCAACTGTGGTACGGGGGTGAGTCTCACGTTTGACTGTCTTGAGCTCGTCTTGGCAATTTGTCTGTGCAGCTGTGGTATGCATCTGGAACTTGAGACGCAACTCAGACTCAAGCACTTGCGATTGGTGCAACTGTGGTACGGGGGTGAGTCTCACATTTGACTGTCTTGAGCTCGTCTTGGCAATTTGTCTGTGCAGCTTTGGTATGCATCCGGAACTTGAGACGCAACTCAGACTGAATCAGATTGTGGTCAGAGTGGATCTCTCCAAAATGCACAGTGGCTTTTGTCACAACAAAAATAATACTAATAATGATAATGATGATTTGAAACAGAAGCTATAGGATGAGAGATTCTATCCCTTGCCTTTTACTTTATATAAGTTATCCTTCATTGTGTGATTATGCCTCAAGCTGGGCCTAATAGCTATTAATCATTGGTTGTCATGCTCCGACAAGTCCCATGATTGATTCCTAGGCAAAATTCAAGGGAATTTCAGTGAGAGTGAGGGGGAGAGAAGATTGAAAAAAAAAGTGCAAAAATTTGCATCGCGCATTTGGCCATTATACAATGTAACATTTGAGGTATCATTTAATATGCAAAGCGAAGCTACTTAACAGTGTGTAGGGATATTAGGCTTACATGCCGACATCCACCATGCATGAATCCATGATTCATTTCCAGTAAAAACATCACTCATTCTGCATTAGCAGCCATCTCAACCGATGATTCAATTAATGGGTTTTTAGTAAACCTACGCACACACAAATATCCATATTTGCATCAGAAATATCCACCTAGCACTTTTAAAAAAAATTGCATGAGATATCAAGAATTTCAAGAAAACATGCAAAAATGAAATGTGTCAAAACACATAATTGAAAATAAAGTTTAGCTATAAAAACATTGCATATTGAAGACAAAACTTTAAACGGATATTTTTAAAGTATACTGAAATATCCAAATTTGCATCAAAAAAATCCACCTAGCACTTTTAAAAAAAATTGCATGAGATTCAAGAATTTTAAGAAAATTTGCAAAAATGAAATGTGTCAAAACACATAATTGAAAATAAAGTTTAGTTATAAAAAACATTGCATATTGAAGACCAAACTTTGAGCAGATATTTTTAAAGTATACTGAAATATCCATATTTGCATCAGAAAAATCCACCTAGCACTTAAAAA
>JAQGAE010006090.1:0-10518 GCA_034696685.1 Julus scandinavius
TTGGATGAGTTCAAAAAAATCGTGCGTACGAGTTGTGCATGCAAATTTTTCTCGTTAAAGCCTAAAGCGGAGGATGAACTAATGAAGCGACTGATTAGTATATAAAATCCTACTGTATTGTGGCTGGAGCTACATCAGCTTTTTGGATGAGTTCAAAAAAATCGTGCGTACGAGTTGTGCATGCAAATTTTTCTCGTTAAAGCCTAAAGCGGAGGATGATATGGCAGCTCAGTTGTCTACAGTAAAGACACTTTGGTCAAGTTTGAAAAAAGAACTCAAGACTGTTGACTCTAATGCGTGTTTGCCAAAGTTATTCCTAATTTGCAAAATTCTTCACATGCTGCAAGCGAACTACGATACATTTAAGACAAATTGGTCTACATTCCCAAAGGACAACAGAACAATCGACAACCTTGTGATAAAATTGAGAGCTTATGATAAGATGCTTTCAGCAAGGGAAGCAGAACAAGTGGAGCACGAGGTTTTCGCAGCGGCGAAGTCAATCGTCAATGGCAACAAGAAGGGTAGTGGCGGATACAGAGCTACTAGGGACAAGAAGTCAACTTGCAACTACTGGAAAAAGAGGTCACTAGATCAAGGACTGTAGGAAGTGGATCACTGATGGTTGCCCACCTAAAGATGACAAGAAAAAACAAGTTGAGTCTAACGGTTCATTGAGTGCCATGTCTATGATCACGATGCAGCTGACCGCTGGAGCATTCATATTGAGTAGCAACAAGAAAGAAGTAGATGATTCTTGGTACGTTTACAATGGGGCAACAACACATGTCACAAACAACTTCAGCATACTTAGAGAATAAGAAGTTCGAGCAAGTGCATGGAGTTACAATAGCCAATGGAGAGCAGACTAGCTGTAGGCAAAGGAACAGTAGAGATCCAATGCACAGTGAAAGGAAAGTATCAGAAGCATTACCTGAAGGATGTCTGGTATGTTCCGAAGATTCACAAAAATCTGTTTTCATTTCTGACAGCACAAGACAAGCTACCAGAAAGCAAGTTTAAGCCCACAACAGAAATCTGCCCACTAAGCAACAAAGGCTAGTTGTTAGTAGTGGGTGCAAGACAGCGTGGAGGATGCGAGGAGGCATCCAAGAGGATGGAACCATTGCTAAAGGTGAATTCAGCTACAGGGAGTAGCATTCTACAGTTGATTCACGAATGCATGGGCCATCAAAATAAGAAGTATGTCCAAAAGTTTGCAGCGCATGAATTGGACATAAAACTATCACTAGACAATGAGATGTGTGAGGGATGTGTATATGGCAAGGCTAATAGGCTGCCATTCCACTCAAGAAATGATTACCGGCAAGCGTTCCTGGAGAAATCATTCACGGCAATGTGTGCGGGCCATTCGATCCATCAGTTGGAAAGAAAGAATATTTTGTTTTGTTTAAAGACAACTTTTCTCATTTCTGTTCAGTGAAATTTATACAGAAAAAGAGCGAGGTTGCAGAAAAGCTACAGCAGTTCATTTATAAAGTAAAGACGTTGGGGATCACAATTCAACAGTTGCATTGTGTTGGTGGAGGTGAATTTGATAATGCAACTGTGAAAAAGATCCTTCCAGACGGCGGCATCAAACAGCTGGTGACTATGCAATATACTCCTCAGCAGAATGGTTGTGCAGAGCGAGACAACTAAACCATTGTAGAAGCAGCAAGAGCGATGTTTCATGCACACTGATTTTTGCCAAAGAAGGTTTGGGCTGTTTATATTCTTAACCGCACAGGAAGATCTTCACAAGATGACAAGACACATCATGAGCTGTGGTATTGTGCAAAGCTGCAATCAAGCTTTACGTGTCATAGAAACAAAAGCATATGTAAAAGTACCTGACGAAAGACGTAGAGGAAAAATCACGAAAAAGGCCGTAAAGTGTATCTTAGTTGGATACGACGAAGATGACGGCTACAGATTGTTTGATTTATCAAATGACAAGCTTGTTCGTTCCCGAGATGTCATTTTTCAAGAAGAGCTAATCATCCAAAAGAAGGTTGAAGTCGAGCTACCTATTGAAAAAGACACCAACGAACAGCAGTCAGTGGAGGAAGTAGTCCAAATCATAACAAGTGATAACGAAGATGAGAGTTCTGAAGCAGAGGAAGCAGCAGCTCCTGTAATCGTCAATGACTCTACGTGATCGTTCCCAGAGAAAGGTACAGAGTAGTTTAAACAACTGTTTTGTAAGCATCAACTGGTTTTCAAGACATCAATTAGCCAGAAACCTTTGAAGAAGCTATCAGTGGCAAGCAACAGGTCGACTGGAAGAAAGCTATGTGCGCCAAGTTAAATTCTCTCAAAGAAAAGGGAACTTGGGATTTGGTCGATCTGCCACCAGGGCGGAGAGCTATACAATCAAAAAGGGTTTTTAAAGTCAAGTCAAAACCTGATGGATTCGTTGAGAAGTTCAATGCTTGACTCGTCATCAAATGATCCAGTCAAAGAAAAGGCATCAACTATAGTCAGAAATTCAGTCCAGTGGCAAAATCAGGTACCATTCGCAGTGTTTTTGCGATAGCCGCAAGTGAGAAGATGTCACAGGCACCGTTTGATGTGTCAACTGCGTTCTTATATGGTGAACTTAAAGAAGACATGTACATGGTACAGCCAGAAGGTTTCAATGATGACAGCAATCGTAACTGGTAGATTTTTAAAAATTAATAAACAAGTTGGAAAAATGTCTGATAATTTGCATTCTCATGCTGCACGTGCTGGCAGCATGTGCAAATTAATGGACATTTTTCAGACTTGTTTAATAATATTAACAAAATCTACCATTTCAAAGTAAAAAACAACAATATGATGCACTTGCTGATCCATCAAGCTATTTTAAACAATTTTAATTTTTATTAAATCTCTTTTTGTTTGGCTGTGAGTGTTGTCTCAAATTTACCCATTGAAAGGGATAGGGTTGTAATCCACCTTAAGTATACGGAGGTTATGTATACAGGTGGTTATCGTGAGTGACAAGAATCCATGTGCAATCAGTCATTATTAGGCTTTAGGCGCGCACTGGCATGTTTTTTAGGTAACTCTTTTGTCACCAAAATGGAAACCGACATTTGCAATTAGACCTCTCGCACTGATGATTTGTTTATCTTGGTAACCAAAAACATTGAAATGCGTGACATTCTGCAGGTTATTAAATAGTTGCTAATAGGTACCACCGTGTCAGTGTGCTCTGGCAATTTTTTTATCGCCCGCAGATTCAATTAACTCCATGCTGTACTAAAAATTTATAATCAACTATTTTCTGGGCAACTTTTTAATCACCGAAATTTGATTCTCCAAGGTACATAGGCCTAGACATGGTTAGTCACTAAGGTGCCCACAAAAAAAGGGGTATAGTTTCCCATGTTAGGAGGGGCACAGCGTCAGCGGTTCGCGCCCACTGAATGCTAAGTGCTCCCAAAATATACCGATGAAACACCGGAAGACGTACTTCACTGGGTGAACAACTCCAACCTAGAGGCTTGTCCAGAAATGGGATGGAAAGTTATTAGCCCTCAAGAACCCTGGATGAGGCATCAATGACTCAGGCTATGGTGGAGGAACATTTCCCACCTACGTTGTCTGGCCCAGTCATGCCAGCCTCCGCGCCAAGCAGAGGGAACCATATATGGTCCTGCTTAAGGCACACGGGGATAAAGTGTTTGGGAAGGAATGATTTAGTGTCCATTAACAGAGCATTCATTAATGGGCCTGTTAGCCATAACTCCTGGAGTGAATGGCTAAAAGCACTTAGCACGAGAAAGCATTCGTCACCCACACTATCTAGCCCAGGCCCGTCATCTTAAGATCCGAGTTGGTGTGACCAAATATGGTCCCGGTGAAAGCTGATGAGAGCCATTGCACGTGGGAGAAGGACCAGAATATAAGGAGCAACAACTTCAGCAACAAGGCAGAGTCGGAATTGAGAGCTGTAGGAAGCAGAGTCGGAGGGAAAATCGGAAGCAGTCTGAAGCAGTTGGAGGCAGAGTCGGAGGGAGAATCGGAAGCAGTCTGAAGCAGTTGGAGGCAGAGTCGGAGGAAGAGCCGGAGAGTTGGGGAAGCAGAGCCAGCGGAAGCCTTGGGGGTCTCAAAGAAGTTCGGGGACAATAAATGTCCAGTCTCCGGGAGAGAAAGTGCTAAGTGCGGAAGCCATCTCAGAGAGCAGCGGTGAGACCAGAGGCCGAGACCTGAGAGCCAGGTGGCAAGAAAGGAAGACGGTGCCCCAGAGTGATGGAAGAGGACAACCAAGGATGGTAAGGTTTCTGGGTGTGTTTTTGGAGGGGTATTACTAGGATAGTTAGGCCCACTGTGTGTAATGCCAATACCCTACATAATTAAACTGTGTTACAACTGACCAGCTGACTTGCGTGAGTGCCTGTTTGGGGAACCGGGGTTTGCAGATACCTTAGGGATGCCGACCCAAAAAACCTCCAGGAGGAAGATACGCTCCAGGCAACCCTTAAATCAACGAGTGATGTGTTAATGCCGGACAACCCTTTCAAGGTAGGGGGTTGGGGTAACACACTATAGGAAACACAAAACTGAAATGAAGTTTGTACAAAACAAGTTGTCGAAACGTTGTTTCGTTATTAAGTATATTTCTATGTAGATGTTTGTCCAAATACATCAGTCCACATAAAAAACATCTTGAAATGGAAAAACTGTCTGCTGGTCAGGGCGCTCGTACCAAGGCCATTATACATCATATGCTTATGCTACACTGTAAACATGTCATGCCTTAATATTAGACCCTTGTAACGATCCCCGGGGCCATTCCCGCGCATGGCGGGAATGGGCATTCCCACGCATGGCGGGAATGAGTGGAATGCACGGTAGGTGCGCGGGGATCGGGTGGAATGCCCAGTATGCTTGGCGCGTGCCTGCCCAGGTCGCCACCAGGGGGTGGAAGGGGTTATAAGGGAGACCTGGGCCAGGTGACTGGGAGTTCGTGGTTGGGGGCCTGACCGAGTTGGTCAGCCTCCAAGTTATCGATGTAAAGCTCGGTTGTTCTTTTTTGTAATTCGTAAGTCCCACAAGTGGGTGGGCAGTGTGGCGACGTTGCTGTAGTTTTTGTTAATAAAAGAGTTATTCCGCAGAATCGCGTGTGCGTTCGTGATTGCGCAGCTGCAGCCCTGGAGATCAGGCTTGACACCCTTTAAGTGTTTTTCCTTGTAGAGAAAATCAAGCCCTTATATGGATCTTTTTTAAATGTCTTAAATGCACAAAACATCTTAATTCGATTTTAAAATATACAAAAAAAGTGAAAGACTGCAAGGAGCAATCCCAGAACCTGAACTCATTCAAAAAAAAACCTAGCCCTCTAAACCTTTGAGCTATTTTCTTGCGTCAGTAAGAATGGGTAAGACAGTACACCCTCATAAAACTCAAATCAACAAATTTAAAAATGAAGACACTGTCTGGCGTACATCGCAGGCGATTCAGTTAAATTTCAATGGTTCAAACTAATTCTCAGGTGCATAGTGATGACTCAGTCCTTTAATCGTGCCTCGGTATGCTGTTCACAGGTTGTAGTCCGTTGTTCCTCGTCACGGTGTCGGCACGCTGTGTTGCTGTCTGGTCTCTCGATGGTTCATCTCGTAGATCTTCGCTCTAGCAAATGTCAGTGGGTAGGAGGTATATTTTTTCACAGGCAGGAGGTATATTTTCAAGGGTAGGAGGTATCGGGCATTGATTCAAAGGAAGGAAAGTTTTCTGGTATAGGCTTCCGGGGAAATGTTACTGAATTAAAGGCTAGGTTTCCGAACTTATCCGGGGTAGGAATCAAACTCTGGGAGAATCTGCTTCTGCTCAGCTTTCTCTGCCTCCGCTAATCTGCCATGCTTTTCTGCCTTCCTTCTTCTTTACTTGACTATCTGTGTCTTTCCCGACTATCTCTGACTTTCTTCTTACTGCTCCCCTCGTTCTTCTTACTTCTGACTGTCTTCTTAAATAAAGCACAGAGTGGTGGCACTTACAGGTGAATGGCTCATGCACCAGCTTTCCAGCCTCCTTAAATTTGATCAGGTGGGGTTCACAAGTGTTCACAGGTGGATCCAGAAATGTCAGTCTGCTGAGGTAGGTTATCTTCACTGTAGTTGGGAATCCTTCTTCCCGTTAAGGTCACTCTGTCTTCCAACTTTATCTTTCCTGGGTCCTCTATTACTCCACTGTATTCTTCTGATCCTTGTATTCCTTTGCTTCAGCTATTGCAACTCCTATCCTCTCTCCTTAATTTCTTCTCCTGCTCCTTCTTATGATCCTCTCCTCACAGTGATCGGGCCTGGTCTGCCCAGTTTTTTGTTCGCTTTTTCTCTGCCATAAATTGCTGCCATCTGTGAGAGATTTCAGGTAGGTAGTTATTGGTGACCCTAGCACCCGCTTGGTCACTCTTAAAAACTCGTTATTAACTTCCCAGGGGTCGCTGAGTTCATCCTGGCCAGTAAATTGCAGTTAATTTAATTTAATTAGTCTTTGTCCTTAATTGGTCTTTGGCCGTTTGCCAAAGCAATTAAAAAACACTCTCGGTATGGCATGTTAAATGCCAAAGTTCATTGTTTTGCCATTGGAATGCAAGTCACTCTCGTTTGCATATAGCGCCGAAAGTTCACAAACGAGTTGCGGCATAGTGGCAGTCTCCTGGTGTCACAGGTTGTGTGTGTGGGCGCCAAATCACAGGTGCTGATAAGGCGGACTTACAGAACGTAATAGAAGGAAGAGTGATGGTTGGAGAAAGGAGAAAATAGCGGTAAATTCACCCCCAAAAAATTAATGTTGGATAATATTTAAATACATATGTTTAATTTGTGACGATCCCCCTAAGGTGTAATTCCTGCGCATACCAGGAATGTGGGATATGCAGTAATAAGAATGAAGGATTTTGGGGTATGCGATGTAGCAATTGGGAATATGCCAAGAGATTGTGCAATCACGCCGCCCAGGTTGCCGCCAGGGCGAAAAAGGGTTTATAAGGAGAACCTGGGCCGGCGAACGGGAGTTGTGTTTTAGGGCCTGACCAAGTAGGTCAGCCGACAGTATTGTTTTTATGTAACCTTGGTTAGTTTTAAGTCTGCAAGTCAGCGGCAGTTTTTGTAACGTTACAGTTTTTAAGCTTTGTAAATAAATAAGTTCGTGAAATTATGCCGGTTACCTGTGTACTCTACCTTTGAGGTCCGCATCGCGGGACCCTGCATCCTTACATAGTGGAGGTTAGGTTTTCTCCATTGATCTACCAGCGATCCCCTTCCAAAGAGTTTGCAACTAAGGAACAATGAGTCTTAAGAATCGAGCGGATGGTATACATACCCGTGCTTGGACAAATGCTAACATTTTGAATAAATTGGATACACGTGGCCTGCCGCCTGGGCCCAGTGGACTTGTTGCCCAATCTACTCCGTTACCTGATCGAGAACAGGATATTGTGATGGACACTCTCACTCAATGGCAGTTGGCGTTACAGGCCTGGGGAGGATCCGCATGTGAGTTGTTAACCCATGCAAACCATGTTATTTATGGGCGCCATATGGGGCGGCATCCTGTCATGCGAGTGGTGGATGACCTCGATGTGACCATCGATATGCCTGGGGAAACAGAGGGCATACGTGTTGCTGAGCAGCCTCGACCTATGGCCCCTATGCCAATATTTGTAAATATGCAGACTCCGGGACCTACATATGATGGAATTGGTGATGTTTCCAAGTTTTTGAGTACTTTTGAAGGTATGATGGTTATGCAAGACGATTAAGGGCACATTTGCCGGTCAAGCAGATAAGTGGTTCGCCACACGCAGTCAGGAGTTATATTTATATTGGCCACAATTGGCTGCTCGTTTACGCCTGTTTTTCGGCTCAACTGCTTATTGTCCAAGATTATGGTGGCAGTATGTTTCTAGGAAGCAGGGAGCAAATGAATCCGTGCGGAGCTACCTGATTGAGCTGTCCTCTATGGCCCAATCGTTAGACCCAGGGACACTGGTGGGTGATACTATTCAAGTTGTTTTATGGGGACTATTGCTGTGTTATCATCTGGCCTTGGGAGGAAAATGATTTCTTACACTTGATGAACTTTGGCTGGCACTTATTGATCTGGAGGAGTCATATTTATTTAGTAGACCTGTGATGTCTCGGGCCCCAGCGACGTCCGTACCAGTGCTTACAGCAGAAATACTGCCTGCAGTTATTAAGGTTTCGGGGCTATCACAGATGGCTTGTTGGCCCTGTGCGGAGTTGAGCCATATTCGTAAAAATTGCCCTAAGAAGAAGGCCCCATGGAATGCTGTGGCATCGGTTAATCGGCCGGACGTGGCTGCTTTATCGGATTCCGGTTTACCAAGGGTTGTTTCAACTACACCATTGGCACCTTGCCCAGGTGCTTCGAATGTGGCATGGGATGAGGGGTCGGCTTCTCCGACAGTTATGTTGTCCATTGGTGATCGTTCTGCTGTAATGACTGTGGATACGGGTGCGGTTTAGTCAGTGTTATCGAAGGATTATTTGACATATTATGACTTGACCCTGTTGCCATCTAGGCCCTTACGACGATTGTACGATGTGTCACAACGGGATATCCAGGTTATGGGAGAAACCGAAGCTGTCGTTGTCGTGGGCGGACATAAATGCGTACATCGGTTTAGGGTGTTGGAACACCCAAAACAATTGGCCCTATTAGGATGGAATTTTTGTCATCATACGAGACTGGTGGCATTACCAATGTCTCATTCATTTTGTTATCAAGATGCCCCATCGTAATGGTTTCCGTTTGCACGTACTGAGGTTATGATTACGCCTCATCTTCGCGATGGTTAGGACCAAGAGGCGCCTTTTCAGAATAAGGGCGTGCCGGTGAAGGAGACTGAGAGGCCATTACCGCTTCCTGTTCGGCTGTTGTGGCCAGTTACACTGCCTCCGTGTTCAGAATCGTCAGTTATGTGTATGCTGCCGGATGGGGCTCGTAAAGGTGATCTTATATTAATAACACTAACATTGGAGGGCTCGTTGGTTGCATCTATTACTGCAATTGATGATCCTGAGTCGGAGTCGGTAATATGAACGGAGGGCCATGGATCTGGCGTGGGGTCAGCTGATGCGTTGAATGATGATTTGTTATTGGGGTCATTATTGAATCTGGGCCCCACATTATCGAAGGGCCAGCGTAGGGAATTGCATCATTTATTGTTGGGTTTTCGCAGGGTGTTTGCTTTGTCTGTTTAGAAGTTAGGGTTAAGTAAGTTACCACCGCATTCCGTTGTTACGGGGAATAGTCCTCCAGTGTATGTGACACCTAGACGGTCATCCCCGAAGGTTCGGGAAATCGTTAGGCAGGAGCTGGCTGAAATGTTGAGACAGGGGGTGGTTACCCCTAGTAAGAGCCGTTATTCTAGTCCCATGGTGTTGGTTAAAAAAAAGACAGTTCGGTAAGGTTTTGTGTTGATTACCGTAAATTAAACCAGAATACTGCCGTGGATAGTTATCCGCTCCCTAGGATTGATGATGCTTGGGATGCTATGCAGGGTTCTGCGTGGTTTGCAATGCTGGAAATGATGTCTGAATATTGGCAGGTTCCCATGAGTAGGAGTGATCAGGAGAAGACTGCCTTCTCCTGTTCTGAAGGACATTTCGAATTTACACGCTTGCCGTTTGGGTTGTGTAATGCTCCAGCTACCATGCAACGAGGGTTGGATCAGGTTTTTTTGCAGTTGAAGTGGGAGGCTTATTTAGTTTACCTTGATGATATTATTGTGTTTGCTCCTACTTTTCCATTATTTTTGGCACAGTTAACTGCCGTATTTCAACTTTTGCTGTTGAATAATATACGCTTAAAGCCGTCGAAGTGTTTTTTGGATTTGAGCAGGTGCAATTTTTGGGTCATTTGGTTAGTGCACAGGGTGTTGCTACCGACCCTGATAAAGTGGTAGTGATAAGGAATTTTCCAAGGCCTGAGACGCAAAGGGGGTTAAGCTGGAACTGCAGCACTCCCGACTGCACCAAAAATCCGTAAGGTGGCGCTGAATTTCACGGCCATTTTTTGTCTGCTAAGCCTGCTTTCAGGCTTAGCAGACGAAGCAGCGTGGCCAGATAACGCATCCCCAAAAGTCCTCAAAACTGCCAGACATTCCCCTAAAATGCGGGTTAATGTTAACATAATCCTAAGAATTTAAAACGAAACGAATCAACAACAAGAAAAAATATTTCAAATGTTTATTTATTCAATATCTTTTCTTCTACAATGGTTTTGCAGCCTTTTTGGCAACCACTTGTTTACTAGAGTTTTTGTGAACATGCTAGACATGTATTTTTCGTAGATATAGATGTTTGTAAACCCACGCTTGTTCATCCATGGCAGAGAACTCCTTCCGTGGATTCTGCTGAAGTACTACTAACTCCACCCCCCTCCCCCTAGACTAGAATTGCTACAGAAGCTGCAATTCTGGTCAGATCAGGATGGGACTTGGACAAACGTGGGGTGCAACCATGTATCTAAGATGAACCCACGCATGTTTATCCATGGCAG
>JAQGAE010006091.1:0-10517 GCA_034696685.1 Julus scandinavius
CAATATAACACATTTGAATGTCAAAATAGGTAATTTTACACATTTATGTGTGCGCAACTTTTTTACACATTTTGGTGAGCTTTTTTGCACATTTTGAGTTTTTAGTGTATCACATTTGTAGCTCTTAGGGGCCTGAAAACTAAGGTTACACGCTGTATAGGGTTATGCAAAATGGAAATATTTTTCCATATAGGTATATGGCATTATCCATGAATGTACGGACATTTAATCCCGCGACAGATAATCCCGTTGAAACTGTATCCTTCGACTCTTAATCCCGCTTAAATGCTTTTAGAACAGTATGATAGCGGGAATGATTGGTATCGCGGGGTTGATGAATACTTTTGATAATTTTGATTAGCTGAAATTAAGAAACCACCCATAACTCCCGCTTAAATAAATAATAAACTTATATTGCATGAAAGTTAGGTTAGGTTAGTCGAGGGGTTAAATGTCGCGGGATTATATGTCGAGGGTTTAAGTGTCACCAGACCCTTAAAACATGTTTGGGGATCTTTGGATCTCCAAGAACAAAGACCACAATGGTAAACTTAACTGTTAAATTATTATGGTCGAGAAACATGTGAAATACATATATATATATAAGTAGAAATGATAACAAGATCAACAGTGATACTTTGATGATGGTTCTACGTAGCTGACTTCCTAGGAGAACTAGACTGAAGTAAAAATAGTCTAGGGCGTGTAGGACGTCTTTCCTGTAGGAGAGTCAGCACTGGAAGAAAGAGAGTTCAGAGGCAAGATGGCGGAGGCCCCCTGACCATTTGGGTGTGTCCAATGGTAAGGGCCAATGGGGGTTGACCTCTATGAAATCAGGTATCCGTGTACAGGGGTTGTCATCCCTGTAGGTGGCTTGGGACGCCATGTTGCCCTCGTTGTGTTAAAAGGGGGAAACCAACACCAGGGGGCACCATTGTTAGTAAGGGCCGCCACACATGTATGGTCATCTATGAGATTTTAAGCCATTTCTGTTAGGGCCAATCAAAAAGGAAGTCCTCGATCCCCGAAACTCCTTCAAATGTTCACCCACCTACCCCAACCCCCTTTCCACATGGTGTCCATTTTAACCCAGACCCTTCCCCCTCCTCACATACATCCTTCATTTTTTGGAAAAGTAGGCTGTCCATAAAATATGTTGGAACATACGAAGGTCCAACTTATAAATTTCCAAGCACCCGTCTCGCTACCAATTCCACGACATTTAACATTTTTCCAGATTTTTTCTGATTAACAGAAATTTCATGACTTCGAAGGGAATAACTGTTTTGTTCGTACGTTAGTTGCCTTTATTTGTGCAAAATTGGATTTAACCTTTCGTATCATTGTATTTAATGAAGTTTTTTGTCAATTTTTTTCAAATTTCATGACTTTGTCACAAATATGTTTCTTAACATACACAGTGGAACCCCAATTTTACATTGTCCGTTATCTCGCTTCCTACGTCATTTTATGCTGGTCCGTGGAAACTGCCTATATTATTTGTAACCCCGATTTAACGTTTTCCCGTTTCGTACATTTTTTACCGCTGCATGGTCCTATGAGAAACGTAGAATCGGGGTTCCACTGTATATATATATATTTTAGTGAAAAATTAGTAAAAATTCTAAATTCTGTTAGGATGTTTATCGTTTCGTACCATGGGGTCCGCATGGACCCCAGTGTAAATTCAGTATATTATCAAGGATCTATCCCCATGATCCCTACATATATATGACCTTGGGTAAAAAGAATAGATGCCCAATTGCCGTATTTTCAAACATGTTGGATGTTTCCTGCCTGAATAAATTTGTCCTCTGAATGCATCTAATCCTGAAAGCAATGCAAGTCAAACAAAAGGCGGTTGTTTTTCCTTCAGTTTGCAAATGAGCATTTAGCTTTAACATAAAGTTGCCAAAAGGAGAAAAAGGTAATAACAACTAGTGAAAAACAAAGTTACAGAAAGAGGAAGTTTTCGCATTTGCCCAAGAGCTAGATCGGAAATTCCGCGGCATTTGCAGAAGTTGAAAAAAGTTTGTTTGTTTTCAACATTTGAATATTTTTTTGTTCAACTTGCGAACATTAATTTTTAACATAATTATTCTGTTATTGATCAAGAGTCAAATATAATCCTTAATAAATGTAAATGTGTCTTTATGTTGATGTGTTTTTGTAAAATATTTCATAATATTGACTAAGATAATTAATTTTGCTTGTTTTAAGTGTAACGCACTATAAAAATCCGGGTAATTTGAGGGTTAAGAGCAATAGTTACAAATCTATGAAAGACGTTTAGATTTTTTGTGACATATCTGTATATACTTAACCTAACTGCTCACTATCTCACTATTCTGCATAAATTCATGTGTGTACCGGGGAGATAATAATATACATATTTAAATGCCTTATTCAAAATATAAACAAACATTAAACAAACATACATTTTATGATGGAGGATCATTTGAGTGGCAGGGAGATAACAGATAAATACCCTATTTACCCCCAAGGCGTTTATAATGCACATAGAGCAAGGGGCTCTATGAAGAACTTGTTTAATCTCTTGAAAGGAGCGGCCACTAAGAGGGATTTCCCCCATACCTTAGGATGAAAACATTACTTAGAATACAGATCACCTTTAACTCTCGCTATAACCTTAAAAAACACGCTTCTTTAAATCGTAGTTAGCGCCAGGGGATAACAGTTTGTGTGAATTTGATAATGTGTTTCTTTCGTTTTTTCAAGAAATAATTGGTGCACTCGTGCTGAGATGACATAATACTCGAGAGTATAATAAATCTGCCTTTTTGGCGAATAGAGAAAAAAAGCTAAAATTTAATAAACCACTTTACATAACTTTGGCTGCAAATTCAATCAAGCATCTTTCTGGTAAGAGTTGACAAAAACTAAAAGCTGGAAGCCACGAAGGTATTACCATCTTAAAAATGTCTCGTGTTTGTTAAACTTGAATATTTAAAAAGAAAACAGAATATTAATTCCCCAGAGTTCATATTGGTTATCCTTAACATAATATTTTGCGAGACTAATGTCTTATATTTCACCAAAGATGAAATCCTTGTAAAGCAAATCGGGTTTTTTTGCGGTATAAATGAAAATTGAAATATACAGACATCATAAATTAGACTCATGTGGGCATACATGCCCATAAATGTGAATAGGGAAGAGTGGGTAGGAATGGGACATACCCGATAATTAAAAATTTGTAAGTGTAAAAAGTTTGACACTAGTTTGCTTACATGGCACTCGTGTTCCCGCATTTGTTTGCGTAAAATGGAGGTCTTCTGATGAAACACTTGAATTTGGGAAGGAAAAGTGTGATTTCCCTACCAAAAAGTACATTTTTATTTTTAATATTAAACTCTTCTAAAAGTACTGTTTATAGAGAAAACGTTTTCAAATTAAGTACATTAATAACAGTTATGATGGTTATGATGTTAGTAGATGTTTCGCACCAATCTGCCAGGTCCTTTTAATTCTATGGTGTGTTTAAGACAAATACCTAGTAGCAGGAGGAATGGGACACTATGGAGAGTTATTTTTATTTCAATTATTTTTCTTATTTTAGTGATTAGAAAATATTTTCAACCCTGTGCACAATATTCCCAATAGTATAAAGTAAATTTGTGAATAAAATTTGTTATGCTTTATGGTTTGTGAATCATTTTAAAAATAAAAAGGTGAAAAATGGCCCATTCCTACCCACTCTCCCCTATAGATGAATGTACATGCGAGAAGTTGTTTGTTTGCGGCGAACACTTTGCAGGGTACAGTTTGCGAGGAACAGTTTAAGAGAAATAGTTTGCGAGGAATAGTTTGCGAGTTGTTTGTTTGCGAGGAATTGTATGCGAGAAAAACAGTTTGCGAGGAGAGGTTTGTTTGCAGCGAATAATTTGTGCTCTAACAGTTTGCGGGGATCAGTTTGCGAGTTGTTTGTTTGCACAAAATTGTGTGTGAGGAATAGTTTGCGAGGAGGGGTTTGTTTGCAGCGAATAGTTTGCGAGGAATTGTTTGCGAGGAACAGTTTGCGAGGAACAGTTTGTTTGCAAGGTTTGTTTGCAACGAGTAGTTTGCGCTGGAACAGTTTGCGGGGAAAAGATGGAGGGAACAGTTTGCGAGCTGTTTGTTTGCACAAAATTGTGTGCGAGGAATAGTTTGCGAGGTTTGTTTGCAACGAATAGTTTGCAAGGAATTGTTTGCGAGGAACAGTTTGCGAGGAACAGTTTGTTTGCGAGGTTTGTTTGCAACGAGTAGTTTGCGCTGGAACAGTTTGCGGGGAAAAGTTTGCAGGGAACAGTTTGCGAGTTGTTTGTTTGCACAAAATTGTGCGCGAGGAATAGTTTGCGAGGAGTGGTTTGTTTGCAGCGAATAGTTTGCGCCGGAACAGTTTGTAGGGAACAGTTTGCGAGGAATAGCTCGCGAGGAGTTGTCCACAAATCCCACACATATATTTGTTGTATTTTAATACACCATAATTTCAGTATCCAAACTAAATAATACATGTCGTCAGGCATATTGACAATACAATATATACATGTACAAGACATGTAAACATGTTTTAAGGAAAACGAAAGAAATCAAATATGAATCTTACAATTTTCAAGCGTATTTACATAATATCACACATATGGTCCTATCGAATTTCACCATGTCCACAACGTGTCACATCCACACTTCTAACATGAAATTATGTCATCAACTGTATACACTTTTACGCCAATATACGGAACAATGGTTACACAGGCACAAAATGAAATGGATAATTTTATAGCTAATCTGGTTTTTTTTCAAGTCTGGCTTTGGAAGTGATCTTAAGTGTCCCTCATGTGCCTGGATACTCTGTCTCTGACAAGCTACAAGAAAAGTGTCGAGTTCACTCTTTGTTCACGCCTCGTTAATTTAATACTGGTAATCAAGTTTGATTCCGTTCTACCCCATTATGTAAGTTTGCTTTTTTTGTGGCCAAATTGGCGAAATTGATCAAAAGACAATAGGGAGGAAAGCGTTTGGCGATATCATGTACAACAGCGGTGTGGCCGTTGGGCGGGTCGAGAGATCTCCATTTTCCTCTGATTTTTTCAACATTTTTTCATGGTTTTCATGAAAAAAGGGGTGAATGATTTTTCAAATTTCGGGTATAAAAGCAGTGGGTTTTACCAATTTTATCATCAGTTCTCTTAGCTTCTCAGCTGAATTTGGATATTTCTTCTCTCGTTGTGACCAGCAGCACTAACTACATCAACATGATTTCAAAAGTACTCGTAAGTAAACTTAAGATCCATATTCGGGAAATTTCATTAAATTCTTATTTGAGAAATTCAAAATCCATATTTGGGAAATTTAAATCTATATTTGGGAAATGTTGCTAAATCCATATTTGGGAAATTTAAATCAATATTTTGGAAATTTTGTTAAATCCATATTCGTAAAATTTTGTTAAATCCATATTCGGGAAAATTCATTTAATTCATATTTGAGAAATTCAATATCCATATTTAGGAAATTTAACTCATATATTTGGGAAATTTTGTTAAATCTATATTTTGGAAATTTCATTAAATCTATATTTTGGAAATTTCATTAAATTCATATTTGAGAAATTCAAAATCCATATTGGGTAAATTTAAATCAACATTTGGGAAATTTTGTTAAATCCATATTTGGGAAATTAAAACCATATTTGGGAAATTTAAATCCATATTTGGGAAATTTAAATCCACATTTGCGAAATTTAATTCAAAATTTGGGAAATTAAAAACCACATTTGCGAAATTTAATTCAAAAGATGGGAAATTAAAAACCATATTTGGGAAATTTAAACCATATTTGGAAAACTTTGATAAATCCATATTGGAGAAAGTTTGTTAAATTCATATGTCCGAAATTGTATTAAAAAGAATGACTTTAGGGCTTTCCAAGTAGCAAATTTAAACAAAAATGACCCTCTTTGATACCTATGCACATTAGTTTAAAAATGTACATTCAAGGTCACATTGTCAATGGGCATGTCTTTAAAAATCTAATTTAAAAATGAGAAATTCATAAATTTTCCAGATCCTCTCCCTGGTGTTGATGGCTCTTACTCTGTCTGCGTTTGCCGCACCAAAGGCTAGTCCAGTGGCCGGTTATGGCCATGGATATGGTGGTTACGGACACGGTGGTTATGGACATGGTGGTTACGGAGGCTACGGTGGTCACGGAGGATATGGCGGTTACGGTGGTCACGGTGGTTATGGACACGGTGGCTACGGACACGGAGGTTACGGTCATGGAGGCTACGGTGGTTATGGACATGGAGGTTATGGATATTAATACCAACATTGTCATTAAATAATATTAAAATGTCCATTCAATTCAAAAGTCATCATATGTGCTGTAAATTATCATGCAAATTTAGTATACATAATAAAACATTTTAAAATCGTAGTGATCGAGATTATTGTAACTTTCATTTGCAAATTTGTTGAAAATCGAGGATAAAGTTGATAACAATGCAGTGGAAGCTCGGTTTACGAACACCACGTGTTGTTTCGCTTCACGAACGATGCTTCAGTTTACGAACACATTTTTCTGAACCACAGATCGAAGGTCCGAGTTTCCGCGATTGTTTTACTAGTTTCAGCAGAACATCTTCGTTACGGATAAGTTTTACTAAATACAGGTAACATAAAAAATGTGTTGGAATTTCCGAGGATTTAAATTAAAATCGATATTAGTTTCGAGGATGTAGCCTCAATTGCAAATATGGTAAAAGTTTGTTCCTCGTTTTCTCCACGCCAATTGCATATTCCATCGATGACGTCGATTTGAGACTTAAGCCATGTGATTAACAACAGAATAGATTAGAATAATACACATTTTCCTAATGAAAACAATGTTTGTTAAAGTAAATTTCTTTAAACAGAATGTGCGAATGAAGTTGATTCGCAGCAACGTCATCATGACGACACCACGTGGGTTAAGTCTTAATTTCCTATAATGTTGGAAATCATGGATGTGTATATATTAAACTGCTTTCTTCTAATATTACTCTTATATTTATTTCCTTTCTGTATTATTTCCACACATAAAGCCATAACATGTTAAAAAAAATTCTAGGACAAAGAACGCATTATTTGGATTTACATTAATTTCAATGAGAAAAATGGATTCGGATGAAGAACTTTTCGGTTGAAGAACAGGGTCGAGGAACGGATTAAGTTCGTAAACCGAGGATCCACTGTATTTCACCCGCAAGTTGGAAACACGTAAAAAGTTGCGTAGAGGCAATGTTGGAGTTAGTACCACTTCTAAGCAAAATCCAGTGGGAAATTCCCTCGAGATGCCGGATCTAAAGGTGCTCGTTGGCTAAATCCATTTCCCACAAAGTCAACAAAATCAGCTTTTCCAAAAAAGGCAGAAGCCACATGGAAGAGCCACGTGATGCTTTTGCTCACATATCTCTGGAAGCTTGGTTTGCCCAAGAACTTTCACGTTTCATTACCTCTACATGAGCAGATCATTTGATTATTGATTGGCCTTAGATTGCACGAATGATGCTCAACGTGTCATGTGTCCTATTTAGCAGAATGACCAGTGAAAGCTTTAACCTGAATATAATAATCGTAACAAAGGTTAAAAGTTCAAAGCCACTGTGGAAAATGCTCTTGTTTTTGCATTTTTGAATTATATATCCTTACATGTTATAAATTACGAGCCATGCATGGTTTTAATTAAGTGCCATGTATGGAATTAATTATGACCCATGCATGGTATTAATTTAGTGCCATGCATGGTATTAATATGAGCCATGCATGGTATTAATATGTGCCATGCATGGTATTAAATGTGCCATGCATGGTATTAATTATGTGCTATGCATGGTATGAATTAGTGCCATACATGGTATGAATATGAGCCATGCATGGTATTAAATGTGTCAGACATGGTATTAATATGTGCCATGCATGGTATTAAATGTGCCATACATGGTATTAATTATGTGCCATGCAAGGTTTTAAATATGTGCCATGCATGGTATGAATTAGTGCCATACATGGTATTTAATGTGTCATGCATGGTATTAATTACATATTCTTTAAACAATAATCTAAGTCACATGTTCCATTCCATATTTAAACAAGAAACTCCTTGCATGGCCATAATATGTCATATATGGCCTATTACACCCGGGTAACTCCAGGTTCTTTCCATTAACTGGCAGTTGACCAAGAAACTTAATACCCATTTTATTTCATGCTAGTTCCAATAAAGGCCACCCAAATGGCCCAAACTATCTTAAGAGGTCATTGTGCTATAGCTAAGCCATTGACCCTTTCGTCTTATCCATGTGTTCTAGGGCAGTAAACACATCAGTCTAATTCCAGCAGATGCCGGAGCCTCATACCAAAATATACAATGGCTAGACTACAACTCAAAATATGTTTTAGAGCCTAAATCTATAATTAAATATTTTAAATAAGTTACACAGGGCATTTATTCATGAACTGCTTATCCAATCGAAAAATGGAAATATATACAATTGAGTGCAAAAAAATGGACTCACCTGCATGAATCAAGTTTGTAGACAATTTACTCCTGTTTATAATTCGCCTAGTGTGAAAAGGATTTCTGTTAAATTTCTCTGGAGAATAGCCCGCAACTCGTGGGACTACTTCCGGTGGAGTGGTCATTTGATCGAGAAACCATTAATTAACACTGTTATGTCCAAAAGATCAGTTATGCAAATAACGACAGCCGGGCACATTGCATATCAACGAAATGAAACTTTTAATTTAACTAAGCATAAGAACAGAACTTAAACACGCAGGCGGCTGACTCGCCAGCCCCGAATAAAAACTAAACAAAGAACGACTTGAGCCCGAGCTCACACTATCTGGTGACCAACCTGGTTCACCCCTGAATCCGGACTGCCCTCTCTGTCATCCCGAACTTCCCAGCAAAACTCCTAAGGAATGCTCGTCTGCCCGGGGCATACAGAGGGCAACATACTTCACATTCCTACACATTTCACACGCTCATGTGCATGCGGGCCGGGCCCGCCACCTGAACCCTCATCCCGACCTTGGGATTCCTAACAACACTATGTGTGTATATGTGTTTATTAAGCTCTGATATACTCCAATTGCATTCAAAAACACTTATACAGCCACAGGGGTACAAAGATGCATATTGTCATTAACAATGCAAATTTGGGTTGCTTTAAGTTGAACATTTTTCGTCTCAAGGATGCATCTGGAATTTTACGACAATTACTAAACGAATTATAAAGAGGAATAAATTGTCTACAAAACTCATTTTTCCGATTTCAAATCGGACATTTGGTTGCTGAGAAAAACACATTTTTACTTGATTCATGCAGGTGAGTCGATTTTTTGCACTTAAGTGTATTTTAAAGAGAGGACCTCTTTTCTCTATTTTTCAACATAGTCCCCAAGAGGCGATTGATGCACTTGTCCCACCGTGGCATTGGTTTCTGTACACCATCGTTGTAAAAAGTGTTCAGTTGGGTATATACAACCAATGACGAACAGTTTTAATGAGCTCATTGTCAATCCTGAAGGACTGTCCACCAAGAAACAGCTTCATGGGCCCGAACAGGCAAAAATCACTCGGCACCAAGTCAGGACTGTACGGTGGGTGCTTCAACACCTCCCACCCCCAAAGTCCAATTTTGTGGTTCACCATGTGGGCGATGTGAGGGAGTGTATTGTCATGCAAGAGGATGACATTGTTGATGTGCACACATGCAACTCGCGATAACGACATCTTCATATACAGAAACCAGATTCCTATGAATTTCAGACACTTTCATTCCTTTTAACCATGAAACTCTGATTACACTTCCTTCTTCTTTCCAGGTAAACACTAACGCGTGAGCGGCCCTTTTGAACGTCGCTAAAAAAAGAACAACAATATACCAACTACCCCGTATATTGAGCGTTGTAGTCAACATGTTCCTCTTTGAAATGTGTATTTCTGTTTTTGGATTGGATAAGCAGTTCATGAATAAATGCCCATTGTGACTTAATTTTGTGACATTCCCCCATATATCAAACAACAGGTATGTTCATCCTGTCCTGTTGTTGGTGGTTGAGATTTAAAGGCCCAAAGGCGACTGAGGATAAAGAGAGCCTGCAGAGGTCTACAGGATTAACCAATTAATCTACCATATTTTACGGACTATAGGATGCTACAGACTATAAAACGCACCTTAATTTTTAAGCAATTTTTTGTAAAAAACAAGTTGTACAAGACGCGAGTATAAGACGCACCTGAATTTTGGAGGCAAGTTTTGAAGAAAATAGTGTGTCTTATAGTCCGCAAAACATGGTATATACACATATCGCACAGATTAACGTGACAGAGAGGACCATAGACAGACTGGTCCACAGTTCCGAGGAACGCCTTAAGTTAGGCGACTCCATTTGGAGCCACTCCAAATGGAGGGAGGGAAAAACAGTGGTCCATTCATGACCACTCCAATTGCATCACACCAGTCAGGT
>JAQGAE010006092.1:0-10517 GCA_034696685.1 Julus scandinavius
AGATCCAGACGTCCGCCAGGCCACATTGGTAAGATCCCCAATTATTATTATTCAAATTAAACAAAATTAAACAGGGTCGCGCCACCCCATGACAACAAGAGCTTCTTATTTGTGCAAACGTGTTTGAGCGCGAGGTGTTCCCTTCGGGCTCGGGGTCAAACGGCGTATTCTCTTTAAATTGCTACTTGAGCACTGAGGAATGGTTAACACTATTCAGTGTTAGTTAGCTATTGCTAATTAAACAGCATTTACTGTTTGAGTACTAAGTTTAAGTACTAGTAGACGAACGTTTGTTCGATTTAGAGGAAATAGCGCTGTTGAGCGCAAGTTATCAACTCTAATAATTGCAATTGGCTTGCCACGCTATTCAGTGCTTAATTAGGAACTTGAGAATAAGTCTTAAATGCCTTTAGTCACGAGATTTGTGTATCTCGGTGTTGTGGATCTTTGCTACACTGTTGGGCTTCGCATATGAGCTCTGAGAATAAATGGTATTTAGTTCGAATACCTTAAGAGAACAAGAGTTTTTGATACTTTCGGTTCATAGTGGTATTTGCTACGCTGTTGAGCGCCAGTTATGGTCAGTGAGAATAACTGGTATTAATGCTTAATAGCCAGAGAGCACGCGATTTCTTGTATCTCGGGTCGTGGGTGTTCGGCTACGCTGTTGGGCGCCAGTTATGAACTATTTAGTTTCAACTGGTATAAAGGTTAAAATACCTTAGAGCACGAGATTCTGTCTTGGGTCGTGGGTGTTCATTTAAGCTGTTGGGTGCCAGTTATGATCTACTGGTTTGAGAATAACTGGTATTACTGTTTGAATACCTTAAGAGCACGAGATTCTTTGGTCTCGGGTCGTGGGTGTTCGGCCCCACTTTAGGCGCCAGTTATGAGGTAACTACTTATTGTGAGTTCACTGGGTTTTTGCACCTTCGCTTGAGAAGCGGATGGTAAGGCCGAAGTTGATGGTTAGGTCAAATAAGGCCGAAGTTGTCAGTGTTCGGCTTCCTTATTGCCGAACCACTTTGACACGCAAAGTGAAGATAACATGAGGGAAGTAGGCCTCAGAGAGTGAACGGACAGGACTTATACCGTAAGTCTTGTATAAAAGTATGAACTTCAACTGGAAGAAAAAGAGTCGAATTCGTTGGTTTTGGTTCTGAGTTATTCTTTATTCAAAAGACAGTGATACTTTATAGAAAGGATTTTACAGGAGCAAGTGCTGTTGCCTGGAACTTTATGGTGATATATTATTTGGCTATCTCTTCTTCTCTCTCTATCTAAAGTTTGGGAGCCCTTTATAAATGTTTGAAGGGATCCCATGTGATCCAAGTGAACCACTAGCATTAGAGGTTGGTTTTAACATTTTTGACATCAATAGATCACTTTACATTAGTTTGACTCAATTAGCATTCGCCTAATTGGGTCCCAGAAGTTTCCAGAACATTGTCTGTTAATTCCCTTTGTTTGAGGATTAGGTCCCCCATTTGTTCCACAGGGTTCCCTATAGGTTTCCCATTTGGGTGCTTTTTAATTGTTCGGTGTCTTATTTGAGGCTATTTTTTTGCAGAATTATTGTGGGAAAATTGTTTTATACAGAATCTCCTGTGCAGAATATTTTACGCAGAAAAAAAGTATTTTTCTGCAGAATTATTTCAAGCAAATTATGTTCTGCAGAATTCTGCACACTATTTTCACATGGGTCCTCTTAAGAGGAACTACCGCTTAACACGCATGCCTCAATAATTTTTTTTAATCAACATTAATACGTTTGTGATTCTTATTAACGCCACATCCACTGAAACTTTGCATTTTTTCAGGAGCCATTACAAGGTGCACTGCATTGCTGTAGGGGGCGTTGGTATACATAGGGTTTGGTCACTCATAAATTGGAGCATCGTTCGTAAATCAAAATGCCCTGTTTACACGATGCCAAGAATGTCAGGAAAGTGACGTCTGAACATCGAATGTCGCGTCAGTGCCATCGTGTGAACGGCTGAGGACACAGACGTCGTGGCATCGATTCGGCGATGTCGCGTATCAAAATTTTTTGATATTTGAAGCAGACTGCACAGCACTAGCGGCGATTATCACTGTGTGAACCGCCATTTTAGCGGAATCGAGGCGGGATTTAGTCGCTTGAGAGTAATCGATACACGTGCGTCGTTTTAAACATTTTTATTTGTCAATTGAAAGCAATTTAAAATTTATTTTGAAATAGTGTTCGAATCGCATTTTATATTCTTAAGCTCCGGGAAGAATATCATCGACATTTCATGTTTGTGGGACTAACATCAAGCGGATTACAAAAACGGGAAAATGCCGAAGCTACATTTTTGCTCGTCTGTGGATTATACGGCATAAAATATTTGCGATAGAAAATTCTGGAAATCCGTAAGTACCATACAATTTTTTAAAAAAATTAAAAATTAATCAAAAACAGTTGTGGAGCAGACGAAAAGGTATGCCATGTTGTTTTTACGATACCCAAAATGCCTAGTTCACGATGCATCGCCCGACGTCTTTTTCTGACCGTCACTCGATCTGCTTATGCGTGCCAACCTACTTGATGACGCGTTTATGACGACTTCCGCCAGGCCGAAAGACGTCGAAAAAGTTTAAAAGGTTTAAAACTTTGGATGTCATTGACGGTCAAGCAATTAAAAATTTGTACCACGTGATAGATGGCGCATGCGCCATACAAAATGGAAGCGCCACCTAGCGACAGAAAATATTTGGAGGCTATGGCTGATCTGACGGCGCTTTACCTAGTAGGCGTTTGGACGTCGGTCAGCGCATTGTGAACCAGACTCCGCCAGGCGTCAAAACGTGTGATGTTTTTCTTCTAAAATTTAAGCTCCGCCACGACCGGCGGACGACGTTGGTCGATGCATCGTGAACTAGGCAAAACCCGACATTTCAGTGGCATCATGGAAACGGGTGCTTGCCGGGGTAGCAAATGCCCTGACATTTCACGACGTCAGTGTCTTGACATTAGTGGCATCGTGTAAACGAGGCTTAACATGTGGTGTTCGTAAACAGAGACTTTCATAAATAGATTCCATTGTAGATTTAAATGCGCTGCGAATGCCATTTACTTCCTACCCTTTCCTTTCCTAACCCTCGAAATATAAACTGTTTCTCTTGTGTCTCTCTGCTCGGAAGTTCGTAGAGTTTCACCACCTAGTTTTCTTCTGATTGGCACAGTGGTGCCAAATCGAGCAGACGTTCCATTAAAACGGACGGGGACTCCGTACAACACCATAATAAGCTGTACTCGATAAAGAAAATGAAATCCTAGTGCAATTAATACCATTATCAAAAATGAAAAAAAAAATCCTTTTATTTCCTTTTTTATTACCAATCAGTTTTCAATACGATGGAGCGCGCGGGACGTCATTTTCAGCCCGAAACCGCAATACTCTCGTTGAAACCACTTCTGCGAGCGGGAGCCTGGAAAACGTCACGGCGTCAGCTACCCGTATGATCGTATGTTCTTCTCTGATGACGACAAAAAAATATTTCTTTCGCTGTGCGCTGTCACTGACGCTGTATGATGTTGCTGGGCTAAACAAGATGCTCCGCTGCTAAAGTGACCCTCGTCCAAAGCCTCCAATTTCGGCAAGTGTCAAACGACACTGAAAGCAGCATTATGCTCTACGCGTTCACATTCACAACTATATAACCCACTTTCCGGTTCAGTGATTTGGTACAACACCTGAAGCTGGCTGCCACAGTATCAACATCGCTGCAAGAAAAAAATAGGGATGGAAGCTCTTATAGGTGTAAGTATGACACTAATTTCCTTGGGTTTCAAGGGAAGCTTCATATAAAGGTATTGTGTATCATGTATCTAATTTAAGTTGAGAGCTTACTGATTCGGGTTTAGAGTCGGATTGCCATTCTGAAACTACAGTAACCCTTTCCTTACCCCCCTTTCCCCGTGTTTGCTAGTTGGTACAGTTAAAGTTACAAGATTTTGTCCCGATGTATTGAAGCTGGGTGGCGAGCATTATATGTACATCTGAGATAAATTAATCTCAGAAATGAGACTACATTTATCAAAGGTACATGCATAGAATTCGATTGTAATTTTCTTATTTTGCCTTATTTTTAACATTCTGCCGATGCCAGGTTGAATTTAAATGTGACGAATCATTCGGTTTTCCAAACATCAACAAGTTAAAAGTTGTTAATTTATTGGTTATTTAAACTACATTCATTTAATAATGTAAAAAATATCTTCCTGCCACTTAAAATGAAGAATCTTTTACACCAAAAATGCATTTTCAATAGGGTTTCTCAAATAGACCCCAAAATTTCACACATGTGTGCAGTTAACCAGTTAATCCCTATCCAGGGCTGCCCTTATCATGTCTGCAAATAACTGAACAACCCTAATATTCTTAGCAAATTAGTGTTTAAAATATTTTAAAATACCCCAAGGCTCCTACCAAACTAGAAATTCTTCCCCTTTTTGCCCTACATTTGGCACCAGTTTCTATGGAAATTAAACCAGTGATAGACAGCGCCATTTATTGAGTAAAGATGATTTTAGGTATAGGTACTGCTCCCCCTTAAAGGTTTCTTATTTGCTAAAAGTATTGTTTGATAAATTAGAATTTGTGGTGGTAGAATGAAAAAAAGTTTATTCCGTCTGGGTGTCTCACGTGAGAATGCCGCCCCCCAAAACCTGCCGCCAGGGGCGGACCGCCCCTCCTCCACCCCTTGCTACGCCACTGCATTGTACAAGGATAATTTCTATCTGAGCAACTGTAATGGTGAAAGAAAGATTCTGTACCAGCAACCTCATCAAAAAATCAACAACAATTGGCCTGTGAACTGCCATGAAAGCTGGCCCATTGGCTTCAGGGTGATTGGTGGTATGAACGGCCGAGGACCTCTTCCGCTGATGATAGTGCCCAGAACGGCCAAGGTTAATTCCCAATTTTACATTGACAACGTTCTGAAACCATATTTTGAAAAAGAAATTCCTTGGTTTTATCCTGGGGAGACATTAAGTGACATTTCAACATGACAATGCCCCATCACATACAGCCAAATAACGACGTCATACCTCGAAGATCAACGAAATCGGGGAGCACCAAACTTCATTGTGAAAGAGGACATTCCAACCAAATCACCCGACATCAGTCCTATGGATTTTTATGGGTTTTGATATTTAAAACAGTGCCTTTTTCATTGCCAGGCAAACACTGCCAATGGTCTTTGCAAAGTTCATAAGCAGGAGTGGTCCACAGTTGACACGACAACATGCCAGAAGGTGTTTAATTCGTGGAAACAATGCTGTAGGAAAGTTTCTCGGGTGAATGGAGAACACATCGAGCAAACGAAAAACATTCATAACCACATTCTTTTTCCAAAAACATAAGGCGAAAGTTGTGAAATAATTAAGTATTCACCCTCTGTTTGTGGGCCAAATGCAGATAGCTCAACTGCCCTAGTGGAAAGTTAGTTTGTCATACGAGTACCCCTAATATCAAATCTTCAATATGCCATGTTACTATGTTGCTGGCTATGACCACAACACTGATTTCGAGATTCCGATGAACAAAAGCCTTGTCAAATGCAAAAGTTTAATGTTTGCCACAGGGACCAGAACTTAACGTCTAGGCTTTCTTAAGTGTAAAGATAAGCAAATTTAAGTCGTAGTACACAAATGGTCCAATGTCGGTATGATTTTCCTGTAAAATGGGTCTCAGTAAAAGGCTCAGTAATATCGACATCCTTATAAGACTATTTACCACCATTATACTACTTATTTTACATATAATGCCTGACCATATTTTGGGCATGGAAACTTTCTTGTTTATTCGAGATAGTCGGAAACGGTTAGTGAGAATTAGTACCTATTGGAAAACTTGCCTAAGTGGCGGCTTTTGCAGATGAGATTTAAACCGAGGTCCTTGTACAGTGTTGCCATTGACCTGCAAAGTCAGGCAAATGAAAAATAGATAGGCAAAATTGATAAAAAGTATCAAAAAAAGATGCAAGAAAGCTTGATGATTTAGAAGAAGCAGCTGTTGTTGAACAAATTCAGAAACTACAGTGCGAAATAATGTGATTGCAAAAGTCAAAATACCCTGAACCATTTTCAAGTTAAAATACTCAATTGCAATAAATGTTTGGTTTTATTTTGATCATTTGTATTAAATGTAGTTTTTGTCAGATCACAAAGTAATGTACAAGTTACAAAAGTTCCATTTTCAGGTCAGGCAAAGTCAGGCAATTAATTCTATTGTTTTAGTCAGGCAGTCAGGCAAAATTTATGATAAGGGTGCTAAAAGTCAGGCAAATTCAGGCAAGACAGTTTTAAAATATCGGTGGCAACCTTGCTTGTAGGTTCTTGTCTGATAAAGACACCTCGAGTGGGGGGTGGAAGTCCACCCTAGTTGGCAGAATTTTCAGGTAACTGATGAATGCTTATCCCCTAAAGTTGGTGTTTAGTCCCCGTGTTGCAGAAATAAGCCAACGTTAAAAACACCAAATGATTAAGAAATAACCAGTGCACAAGTTTCAATTGCAAATAACGCTTTTCATTTTGGTGATTAAAAAATCGCCAGTGCACACCTCGCATAAAACTATCTATCATTCACTCTGGAATAACTTTTCAATCCTGGCTTTGGCAAACACGTTCTTAGGTGCCGTTTGGTGATTTCCAAAACCATAGAAAAACTAGAATTTGTAGTATGTAGTTGCTTCCAAATTGGCAATATGACACATTATAAGCAGTTTTCGACCTTGAATCCAAGCCAACTTTTTTGGCATCTTATTGTAACGTATACTAGTTGTCCACAGTTGTCTCCAGGGAAATGCCATGATAGCCCTATAAAAATCGGTCGCGATCGTGCTTATGTATTATATATTAACAAAACACTTACTATATGCCAGGTGGGGAGTCTCACATTGCATGTGCACTTACTTGTAACCTTTGCTTACTCCTAATCTATGGAATGTAGTAAGCGCACATGCATTGTGGGACTCGGCCCACCTGGAAATTTGTTAAGTCAGACTCATAATTGCACAGCGACCCGGCAAGCCGAAAACGTGCAAATAACCGTTTTATGCAAATTATCCGAGTTTTGCTCTAATACAGTAATTCTGGCACAATTTTTTGCTAAAATCCTTCATATGGCTAGATAAGCTATGGGCAACATTAATTGTCACTTAACATAATGTGTGAGCCAAATATTGGCCATGTGTGGACCATATTTCGCCAATAATGGGTCATGATGTGGGTAATGATAAGCCAGATTGTACCTTATAGTTAGCCATGCATCGTTAAGCCATATTGAAAATACATTACATAAGCTGCATAAACCTGCAATGGCCAACACATAGTACGAGGGCTGCCTTTTAAGTTTTTACAAACGACCACTAAATGGCGCTTGTGAGCTGTGACTACTTTTTTATGAAAAATTGTTATTTGTTATTGTTAGAAAAAAGAAAGCTCAAAAGTTGACCAAGTAATATCTTTATTGTGAGCAATTAAAAAAGACAGGTTTGTGAAAAATGGAAATTTCACTTGAAGGTTTTCGTTGGGCGATTTTCTATGATTTTAGCAAGGGCCTAACTCAACAACAATGCCTCGTATCGCTTCATTCAACTGTTCATTAAACCTTATAGTTAGCCATGCATCGTTAAGACATTGAAAATACATTACATAAGCTGCATAAACCTGCAATGGCCAACACATAGTACGAGGGCCGCCTTTTAAGTTTTTACAAACGACCACTAAATGGCGCTTGTGAGCTGTGACTACTTTTTTAAGAAAATTTGTTATTTGTTATTGTTAGAAAAAGAAAGCTCAAAAGTTGACCAAGTAATTTCTTTATTGTGAGCAATTAAAAAAGACAGGTTTGTGAAAAGTGGAAATTACACGTGAAGGTTTTCGTTGGGTGATTTTCTATGATTTTAGCAAGGGCCTAACTCAACAACAATGCCTCGTATCGCTTCATTTAATTGTTGTTGATGAACCACCATCAGAAAAGACTATTTACAGTTGTTTTGTAGAATTTCATCTTGGCTTTGCCTCTGTCAGTGATGAATTTTGTGAAGGCTGAACAAAATCAGTTGTTGTTCCAAAACACATCAATGCTGTGTGCAACATGATTGAAGAAGATCAGCATGTAACATACCGTAAAATAGAGGTATCCTTAGACATATCCAAGGCTGTCGTATATTAAATTCTGCATTAATTGTTAGGTGTAAAAAAATTTTTCCTGATGGATTCCGCATAACTTGACCAAAGCTCAAAAACAGGCTGGTGTTAATTGGTGTAAGGAAAAGCTCAAAAAAAGCGTCTGAGGAGATGCAAAATCCGTATACAACATCGTAACATGAGATGAAACTTGGATATATTCGTAGGAGCCAGATACTAAGCAATAATCAACTGTTTGAGTGTTCAAAAATGAACCAAATCCAACCAAAGTGGTTTGTTCGTGGAGCACTTCCCAGAAAATGATCTCTTGTTTTTTTGGTTATACTGGACTTGTCGCTACCATTGCTTTAGAGAATCATAAAACAGTTAATGCTGAATGGTAAACAACAATTTGTTTGCCAAAAATGTCACATCATTCCTCATCATGACATTGCCAGCTCTCACACAGCACATCAAACAATTGAGTATTTGAGAGAGAAAAACATCGAATTATTGTCCCATTGCCTATATTCACCTGATTTATCACCTGACAACTTTTTGTTCATGAATGTCAAACAAAAAATGCGTGGACAGAAATTTTCATCACCTCAAGAAGCTGTTGAATCCTTCAATAACTGTGTTTTTGAGGTACCAACATCACATTGGAAAAAATAAACACATGCAAAAGTTCATAAATCTTAAAGGAGAATATTTTGAAAAACAACAAAATGATTGGTACCAGTGAAATGTTTTTCTTACATTGTTTTTGTAAAAACTTAAAAGGTAGCCTTCGTATAGGTATAGCTAAGTTTTCACCCTATATATGTATATGACAAGTGTCAATCATTAAGATATTGTATACTGTGCTGCATAAGCCATATGTTCATATATTGCACATAAACGAATACTGTGCTTGTGTGGACAGATATAATTACATGTGTGCTACACGTCTAGTCAGATACCTGCACATACACGATTACAATTCTAAAGATTCCCGTCATCCCCGTTACATGATCTCGGTCACAATTCCATACAAAAGTGGCATATGGCGCTTGCAAAATACGTGCATTTATCTTGTTTGTGCAATTATCAGGTTTCACATCATTTACTGAACATAGGGCAAAAGTTCAGGGAAGGGAGAGTATTGGGGCGAGTTTAGCGTCGTGGCATGTTAAATTCAACTAAAGATTCGTTGTCGCTATTGGTTAAATTGTAACCAAGGTCTAAAGGGCAAACCCCCTTAATCTACTGGGTTTATGATAGTTCTCCTAGCCCATGCAGGTGTTAGGCCTAAGTCTGGTTCAAAGAGAGGGATAGCTCCTAACGATTTCTCCACCAAGCGTTCAGACCGTCTAACGCCATCCATGTCTGGAACACCAGATCACTTTTCAGTTGCTTTTAGATCGCTTTTGGCTCACATTGCACTTACGCAATGTTATGAATCGCCTTTAGGAAGTGGTCAGACATGGATATCGCTAATTGTAGAGTAGGTGATCCAAACGTCGGAAAAGTGTGGGATTTTAAGGCTCCAAGACTGAAGCTACTTTAGACTAGGCTCGTAGTTCTCAGGATTGTAGTCTTGGTCTGCTAATTCTGACTCGTCCCATGTGAGTCAAATCCAGTGGGGGAACCTGCAGCGAAGCTGTGTTAATCCCCTCTCTATCCTTCTGATGTTATGAAGATGCTTTTGATGATGTAACAGCTAGCGAATAATCTGAGTCAAATTCAGAGTAAAAGTTCAACAGAACAGTTTCAATTTTTATTATAAAATGACATGTTGAATGATGAGTGTTGACAATAAATAACACACCAGAGGTGTTGAGAGTTAGGATTTGACTAATGAAATTAGTATAGGGTCCCCTTATATAGCTTGGGTCTATCCAGAGACAGGTGGGCTGGAAGAATCCAATTTGCCTCAGGTAATTATGTCCTGTCTGTCTCTGGATTGGCTCAGACCATGCAAGGTAAAGAAAAAGCGGTCACGTGAGCGTAAGAGGGGAGAGGTAAAACCCCTCATTAGTCCCATGTAAAGTTTATATTTTTAATCCAAAAATAGCCTAGGCCTAAAAATGATAATATAATTTAGAACTATGAAAGGGAACCATTACCCAATTCAATTGACAAAATAGGTATTGTTATGACTGTGTTCCACTCACCAGTAGGGGAGACCGGGGCAGGTTAGATCAATTTTTTTTGGTACGTAATAGCACTACATATATGGTTTCAAACAATGCCTTTTTTTCACAAAACCTAGGCTTAACATTGCTATACAAAATAACTAACTTACATATTTTCATTGTCTTCATTTCACCGAATTATAAGGTGTGAAGCTAGCCAGGTCAAGGTGTTTCAACCA
>JAQGAE010006093.1:0-10516 GCA_034696685.1 Julus scandinavius
GTGCAATGCTTTTCCTAGTTAACTCACGGTTAACCTTAGGTTTAGCTTAACCTTTGTTGGTGCAACCGGCTCTTATTCAACAAAAACTTTTCTGTCATCAAAAGTTTCAAAACTATACTTAACCACTATTTTTTCTGCTTTTTTTTTAGGAATCAGAAAACTTAGAACAAACCAATGTGACTCTACGTTCGGAAATTCAGAGGTTGGAAAACGAGAAGCAAAGGTTGCTCGATATGCTCACCTATCATATGCCCGCGTGTTCGATGCAAAACAGCAATCAAGGCCATCATTACGCATCTATGAATAATTCATGCTCCATCATGGGACTATGAGGGCTATTTATGACAAATGACATTATTTTTTACTTTTGTTATTGTAACAATACCTCATTTGCGAAGTTTTTCTGTTTTATGTGTATTAGGAGCACGAACGCGTTGCGAGCAACATATCTCCAAGTTGCTTAAATAATTATCGAAACGCGTATACTGTATACAAGTGCCTAAAAAGCCAAAAAATGGCATCGTCCTTCATATTCGTGTTTGTATTTTGGTAATAGTGAATCGTTACTAAATAAGCAATCAAAGTTTAAATCGCCATTAAATTACTTTTTATACGAAATATCTTGGTATCCTGCAGCAACGTTTTCAAACATCTGTAAATGTGCATTTTTATGTTTTGTCAAAAAAAAGGTTTTTCATTATTAAAAACGTCCCTTATTTACGTCAACCAGTGAAGCTGTACATTAGAAATTCCTCTTGATGAATAACATCATGTTGGCTCGTTGGCCCCCCAAAATCATTCGGATGCACGTTTCATACATGGTGCTGCAATGGTCCCAAAACTGCCCAAAATACACTGCATGTTAAAAGCAATTAGGATAACTACAACATACCATACAGAACAAAATCTTCCAAATTTGCATTTGATTTTAATATATTAATTAAGGATGATACTACAATGATGATTCACATGCATCTTTAACTTATAGTGTATAATAATAGTTATGCATGGAATCATGAAAAATCTTATCTCGAACATGAACAAAACAAAGCTGGAATAAAAACCGTATACCAACAGATTTATACAATCTTCAATCACAATTTTAGATTTTTTCCTTATCTATATCATGCAAACTCCTATTCTGAACATAACTTGCAAACGTTTTTCTGAACATAACTTGCAAACGATTTCTGAACATAACTTGAAAACTTTAATTCTGAACATAACTTGAAAACTTTAATTCTGAACATAACTTGAAAACTTTAATTCTGAACATAACTTGAAAACTTTTATTCTGAGCATAACTTGCAGACTTCCATTCTGAGCATAACATGCAGACTTTTACTCTGAACATAATTTGTAGACTTTTAATCTGAACATAACTTGCAGACTTTTACTCTGAACATAACTTGCAGACTTTTACTCTGAACATAACTTGCAGACGTTTATTCTGAACATAACTTGCAGACGTTTATTCTGAACATAACTTGCAAACTTTATTCTGAACATTATAACTTGCAAACTTTATTCTGAACATAACTTGCAAACTTTTATTCTGAGCATAACTTGCAGACTTCCATTCTGAGCATAACTTGCAGACTTTTACTCTGAACATAACTTGCAGACTTTTATTCTGAACATAACTTGCAAAATTTATTCTGAACATAACTTGCAAAATTTATTCTGAACATAACTTGCAAACTTTTATTCTGAACATAACTTGTATTCTATGTTCTGAAGATTTAATACCAACCCTAATGGATGGTACCTATAAAATGCGTTGACCGTTAGAAATCACATGAAATCCCTGCTTTGTACATGCAAAATCTCATATTTAACATGTTTGTTTAACAAGCTGTAGAAACCGTTACACTTTTAAAGTTACACTAGAATTATGTGTTCAAAACATCCTTCGCATGTTTCCAGATTTAATATTATAATGAACAGTTTAATACTATTCTGTTGATAGCCCTATATAACAAATATATCATCACGGTTGCATGTAATGTAAATACACTGTAGAGTTAGGAACACGTAAATCCTATTGAAAATGTGTTTCCAAATGTGCCTTTTCTGATATATCAACTGGATTGATAACAGACATATTCAAAGGCTGGTAACCTTAAAGGCACGCATATACTTCAGGATCAAGTAAACGTCATAGCAGCATTATTTTACCACAGCGAATTTGCATGTTTTGACATGTTTAATGAGACTAAACATGTCTGAAATCATACACCTGTGCTGACAAATTCTAAAAAAGCTATTGCCTTGTAATATGCATATACACGGTGAGTCATAAAAAAGTAGAACCCAATAAAAAAATCACACCTTCGTGAAAAACGCTTCGATTTAAACGAAATTTGGGACTTACATAAAACAGTAGTGTAGGAACAAAAATGAATTATAATATGGGCTCGAAATGTTCTCCGGTTGCCTTTACACAAGCACGGAGTCAAACCAGCCATTCTTTGATTGACGAATCGATCATACGCTGGTCGAGTTCAATCCAAGTTTTCTTAATTCGTAGTTTCAAGTCTTCGATATTATTAATCTTCGATTTATAAACCTTTTCCTGGACAACTCCCCATATTTTATAGTCCACTGGATTTAAGTGCGGACTGTTTGGTGGCCAGTGCTTTTGTTCGATGAACTGTAGCGCTTCCCTTTGCAGCAGTTCAACTGTTTCTCGAGCACGGTCAGCAGGCCGAGTCTTGTTAAAAATGAAAAAAATCCGAGATTTATCGCATGTCCGGGCGAAGTTTTTTGTTCATACACTATTGTTCTATGTAAGTGCCAAATCTCATTTAAATCGAAGCATTTTTCACGAAGTTGTAATTTTTTTTATTGGGTTCTACATTTTTATGACTCACATTGTAGATGAAATATATCAGTCTCGTCAGAGCATCCAATATGGTTGGTAGCATTCAAAATTGTGAATGCCATATAACCATAATTTGGAATACCTGAAACGGCTCTTCAATTATACAAATCAGGCCCATGGGTCTAAACGTTTACGATCTCAATTTAATTAAGCCACTTAATTATATTAAAATATATTTTTATAGTTATCTAAAATTTGCTGCCTAATCTCCTATTGCCAAGAACAAATCAGTATTTTTTCTATGCAAAACGGTGGAGATGTTGCACACACTAGCCTTAACGCACCACGTGCCACCAGCAAAAGCATTACTAAAATTAAGTATTTTTACGCTCTTTTCTTATTAGTTTAGTCATTTACATAAGTTAAAAACAACGCGATATCCTGTTGTAGGCCAGTGAGAATAGATTTGTAATTTAGCAGTATTCTTTTTTAGCGTTCATTGTATTTTTTGACCTTTTATTTTAATAACTTGTTTTGTTATTTTTGCTTCATATAACTACATCTTTTTTTTTTTTACCGTTTGTTATAAACATTCCAAGATTCTTTTTAGTGCCGCAGCTTGAATGTTACCCAAATGTAATTCTTAATTATTTGCTTCATGTACATGTAGGTCAGGCTCAGCAAGCCTTTGTTGCCAGTAATTGTGCAGTGATTACGTTTATTGTACAGAAAATAAAATGTTTAAGAATTTTAAAATATGAACGTTTTCTGCATTTCATTTGAAATTATAGGGATGAGTATACTCTTGGGCCACTAATACAAACATCAAATTTGTGGTAATTTTTGAAGAGTGACCTTGCCATGCTTATAAACTATATAAACTTTTACAAATAACTTATGCTTGGCCCAACGTTTTTGTTGTTGATAATTATACGGTAATGAAATATCCTTGTCAAATTTGAGATTTTTGATTTTCTTTGGATAAAATAATAATAAATGATTATGACTTACTTCAAAATGTGTTAATTCTCTTGGGAAATGAGGCTCTCTGCTTTAAATTCTTACATTTACCAACATTTTTAATAAACACAAGAATTTCAAATTATTTAATGAAATGAAGGACAGGAGTCGTATCATTCCACTAGCAGAAAATTAAATAAAAATCATTAAATTTAGCTTCAGCATTAATTTAATATTAGTCATTAAGTAAAACAATATATGCTAATATGTTGGAGGATTGTGTACAATAAAGTTAACAAAAGAAAGGTGTGCTCTAACAATGTACACTCATAAATATAAATTGCAATTCAAAGGGTTGTAAAATTCATATGAGCAATTTGATATAAACTTTAGACAGGCCTTTGTTTGTTTATTCAATTTTGAGATTTTTTATTTGTTTGTTTGCGTTATTTCATCCCATAAAATGATAATGATGCGTGAACGCGTTTTTTAATTTTTTTTATTTTAGGTATTTGAGAGAACATGCAAGTTGCTAAGCTATATTAATATTGGAAGAGCTCGAAAAGTAATTTATTAACTATATAAATGTACTTACAAATAATGTAGTTTATGTGCAGTTTGCATACGTCACGACTTAATTAGGCCACACATAGCACAAAGTTTGGCTTATTATAGTAATCTAAAAATGTATCTTTTATAATCTCATTTTTAAACAGTACTAACGGCACACTTTAATCCAAAAATCTGCAGTTAAATATTTTTGTTTATAATAAAAGTTTATTATTTATAAAAATGATGCTAAACATTCAGTTTATTAAGCCGGCTCTCCACCAAGACGTACATGTACGTATATACAAGTATTTACACACATATGCAAAAAAGTTTGCCCTCCGGGTTTGTTTCAGCCGCCATTTTGTAAATATCAAAATTGTGCACCTATTAGTAAATGTCTTTAATAGCTGTACAATTTTGATATTTACATATATTTACTTATATTTAAAAAATGCCGGCGGAAACAAACCTAGGGGGCAAACTTTTTTGCATATGTTAGTAAAAAAACGTGTATATTACGTACACGTACGCCTTGGTGGAGACCCGGCTTTAGATATCATGTTATACATATATCAATGTCACATGTCATTTAAAATAACTCATTCACCTGTGGTAAAATATATCATTTTCATAGTGTAACTTGCCAAACTGACAAAAACAGAAAGAACCGTCATCTTCAATCAGCAATGATATGATTGCATATAAAATTTACTCAGAGATTAGTTTACTGGAAACTATGCAACAGTTGGTAATTTTAAGTGCAACAAATGTTTGCAGAAATAAAACTCGAAAAATGGGTATAAACATTGATGAAATTATATTTTCATGGCGACCGTAGGACATTTCCCAATAAGTATTCAGCTTAATTCCAAAATAAATTAATCATACTACCTTAAATCTATAAACTCCCATAGATTATCCATAAGTATTCCTAAACTGGTTGGCAAAACGCCCTGACAAATATAACTTTCTTCAACAAATGATCAAACAACTTGTTTTCACTTGTAATAATAACACCTTGATCTTCCAACAACAGTTCTCAATTACAGATTTGCATTCAGAACATATGCCCATAACAACTATATACTAAATAGAATTCATAATTCCACAAATTTTCCCAACATAAGGCTATTAATTTTCACCCTCTAGCCTTGAAACCTTATTTCAACTTAAAACATCCAATTTCTATTTTTAAAAAAAGTAATTCTCAAATTACTCATCGCTCCACTATGCAACCGGTCTATTCCAGCCATGCATCCTGTGAGACTATAACCTCCCTACTTGGGCAAGCTTGTTATTTAGTATACAATGGAACCTCGGATTACGAACTTAATCCGTTTCTTGACCCTGTTCGTGAACCGAAAAGTTCGTGATCCGAATCAATTTTTTCCATTACAAATCCAAATAATGCGTTTTTTGCCCTATAGAAATTTTTTTTAACATGCTATGGCTTTACGCGTGTAAATAATGCAGAAAGGAAATAAATATAACAGTATACCATGCAGAAGAAAGCATGCAGTTTAATACAGTCGAACCTGTCTATCTCGAAACCCTGTATATCTCGAAATTTCTGGATTTACCTACCTTTACAATCTAAATTCAGTGTATTTTCCATGTATAACTCGAAATATGTTCTTCCAAAAACTCTAATTTCAAACAAGCCTCAATTTCAAAAATCGGTCAATAGATAGCACACATAAAAAAATTTGCTTGTCCAACTATGTACATATACATAGTATGTATTTCCAAAGTTGAAGGTATGCTAAAAAATTGTCCACTGTATATGTATACGTAATCAATAATGGGAAAAAATTCTATACAATAGACATTTCAACCTGTTTATCTCGAAATTTTAAACTTTCCCATGGAATTCAAGATAGGCAGGTTCGACTGTATATATACTTGCACATCCACGATTTCTAACATTATAGGAAATAAAGACACCCACGTGGTGTCGTCATGCTGACGTTGCTATTAATCAAGCTCATTTGCAGATTCTGTTTAAGAAATTTACTTTAACAAGCATTGTTTCCATTAGGAAAATATGTATTATTGTACTCTATTCTGTTGTTTATTATATGATTTAAGTCTCAAATCGACGTCATCAATGGATTGTCATTCATTGCATCTGCCATTGGGGTGGATAAAACAAGAGACGAACTTTTGCCATATTTGCAATGTAAGATATATATCCTTCAAACTAATATCGATTTTAATTTGAATCCTTGGAAATTATAACCCATTTTTGATGTTTCTTGTATTTAGTAAAACTTATCCATAACAAAGATGTTCTGCTGGAACTAGTAAAACAATTGTAGAAACTCGGACCTTTGTTTGCTGGTCCAGAGAAATGTGTTCATGAACTGAAGAAGCATCGTTCGTAAAGCGAAACAACATGTGGTATTCGTAAACCGAATTGTTCGTAAACATAGACATTCGTAGAACGAGGTTCCACTGTGTATGTACATATTATACTTTTCATCCCCATTACCCATTTTCAGCAAAAAAGTTCCATCTCTTAAGAAACACAAGAAGCATCCGTATATGCTGAATCACAAGATTCAGCCAACTCAACAAACCTGATCTGATTCTATACATAACAATAGAGAGATTTAGCACCAAAAATAACCGTTACCGTTGACGTCATAATTTCGAAACTCACATAGGCCTGTAACGCGCAAGGGATTCTGGGTAAAGGGCACCATAACCGTGATTTTTTTGAAATTGCACATATACCTGAAAAATGTAAGGAATTTACATAGAACGTTTTCAATGGTTAAACAAATTTAACGTGATTTTCACAGTCTGCGCATGATGGATGGAAACTTTTACATGGGACGGAGCCCTACAGTCAAATTGCATGCTAAACGTTTATTTAACGCCGAATTTGACCGTTCAACAGAGCATGCGCACATGAGGTCAATATTAACGGTAAGTGAAACGTACGTTTCTTGCTAAATCTCTCTAATAATAATACATCAGAAGAAAAAAAACACAAATTTTTGTGTCAGGTCCTAAGCGCCTTAAGGGGTAGCTATGTATATCTTTCCCATTTTGGGTAGTTTTCGTTGATCGGCCAAATTTTACTGTAGCTGAAGGGTGTTTTCACCGTGACTTACAAGTCCAATTAAGGCAAACCATGAACGGCTGTTTAATTAATATCCGTGTTTACTAAACACAGGCCAAGGAAAATGGAATGATGTATCGCCTCATAAATCATATTTTCGGTCAAAATTATGTCTACGAAGGCAATATGGGAATCAAGGCAATAAAAGGTAAAATCGCTAATTTCGGCTCGCTTTTAGCACAGCCTTCGGGATGAAATACATCTTTCGTTTTGACAGGAGGCATCCATCATATCCTCATCCATGCAACTCATCGTTTAAAGCACACCGAGAAAATCTTGACTTTTTTCCAGGTTTAAAACCTAGAATAGCCCACGGTGTCTCGTTTGGCATCACTGACAACTTGGCCCAGAGGTTAATGAATAGGAAACATCGGCAAGTCTGTGTGAAGTGTAGGAAATTAGCCTTTTAAAGTTTCATTAATCTGCGTTTAGACGAATGCCACAAGTTAAACATATAGTCGACACAAGATGGCGTCTGTTTATGTTGGCGCTGTTACGGACACATTACATGACTAAAATAGCATTGGGATTTAAATGAGGCAGCTGCGTATCATTTAAAACGATATTTCAGAAACTAAGCCCTATAATTAGCTTTCTCAAATAGCATAAAATATGCCCTCGTTAAATGCAAACAAGGATGACGTTAACGTGACATTACTCAGGGAGCCACTGGAAGTTTTAAGTTCCAAGAGGCGAGGGTGGGCAACTGTGGTTTAAATAAATTCTACTGGGGAGGAGTCGACCTCGCCCTTCAAATTTGCTATACCTATGAAATATTTAAATTTTCAAATTATTCGCATAACAGGTTATGTGAAAGCGTGCAAAATAGCGTAAGCATAGAAAGTTAAAATGTTGTTTAAAGACAGTGGCATTGATTTAGCACATGTTTGTGCAGCCATCCAGTAAATAAAAATGAAGATACTATACATGTTCTGTTAACAGTAGCCATGTTATAGGGAAATGCGGATCAGCTGAATTGAATAAGCTGAATTAATTGGCCCCCAAAGTAAGGCGTTTTCACATTACAACTAATAGAATTCAACACAACTGATACTATGTAAATAATAAATATTTTGTTTTCCATTTATAGAATAGTTAATTGAAGAATAAAATTAAATAGACACATACAGTTCTTCTCATTATGTTGTATAATTAATTGTTGCTGCTTTAGAAATTGATAAATGGCATGTAAATGAGGCTTATAGGCAGTTACAGTCTGGGGCGGTTATGCAATTAATTGTATCCTACCTGCGAAGAAAATCGCCTGGATTCACATGAATGAATAATTTGTATACCACCACACCAACTTTTGTGAATTTTTCCAAGCGGTAATGAAATTGAGTTTTACACGGCTGGGGACGTGAAATATCAAAACTTGATTATATTTTTTTTAGAAAATTGGCCGCTTATGGTACGTGTTATTTTACATATGGATGTAATCCGATTATCAAATGAAAATTTAACGTGGAAAACAAAGCGCTTAAACAAAGTATGAGACTTTTTAACAAGAATTTGACGGCCATTGAAGTTTACCAGTTAGACAATAAATATACAACTTCTAGGTTGCCTTGGTTACATGCATATTGTCATTCTAACAATGACACTCGCTAACTTCTAAAGCCATATTCTACATAACTAATTCTCGATAAAAGTACTATTAGCACGTTCGCACATTACAACAATTAGTTTTATGTTAGGAAATTAAGTTACCTACCAAAGCCCTGTGGTGTAGTTGCTTTGGAATTCCAATGGCACCCTGCTTAGGTTAAAGTTCACTTAATGGAATGATAAAACGTTTCCATGGCCGCACGTACCGTGTCTTTATTATTCACTAAACTACTGTTTGTGTAGTTCCATAAGAAAATCAAATCTTCTCCACGTGATGAGTTTGAAATTTAGCGCAGAAATGCCAAATGCAACAGGAAAATGTAAAGTCTATTTACCGAAGCGCTTTTATAAACCGACATTTTTTAATGGAAAAAAACTGCTACTTTCCTCCCTCCATATTTGAAATTCCAGATTTTTAAAATTGTCTTCATACATCTAGACTGGATCTACGTGTAACGATCATTAAAGGTTAATAAGCAAGACGGAGATTTTAGAAAAACGACTTAACTGCATCAGTGACACCACCGAAAATGTTGATAACCCAGGAGCACCGTTTTAAGAAATGTTATTGTAAGCCGTTATCCCGCCGCGTTAGCCGAGTCCCAGCCGTTAGCCGTTACACTTCGATAATTATACGTACCGTACCAGCAATTTGTTGGGCCCAGAAACAAAATTTGGTGCTGTTTTCTTATCAGGAACACTGAAAATTTTAATTGTTGGTTCTTCTTAATATAAATAGGAAGAGAGGAAGGCGCACTGTTACCAAGCCTAAACTACCCTGACAACCTGGCAGGTGGGACCGAGGGGCACTTTTGAACAAAAAAATGCATAAACGATCTTTAATTTCGTGATGGCTTAATTTTTGAAAACATTCTCCTATCTGATACTTAGATCGGATACTTCCTCCAAATTAAAAATTGCCAAAAATTCAGATTTTTGGTGGTCTGAAAAAAAAAAAAGTACCCAACATGTATTTTGGTGTCCCTTTGAACTTACACGAAATAAAAACAAAGACGTAGACCATAGATAATACATCAAAAATTAAAAATATGAACCTGAGGCCGACCTTCGAGAAATTTTCCTCAAGCTCAAAGGCCTATAAGCATAGTATTTGCTTGCTTTTGCTAACCGGTATAGTTTAAAGGGGCAATTCAAAAAGAACGTCCCTTAAATCCCTTCCTAAAGACATCCTTAATTTTGTTTGAAAAAGTAGGATGCCCAGAAAAGTTGTTGGAACATACATGGGATTGGATCCTATAGATTTTCCAAGCACCCACCACGCAACCTATACTATTCCACGACATTTTTCCAGATTTTTCTCATTAAGGGAGATTACAACCCTATCCCTTTCAATGGGTCAAATTTGCAAAAGACACTCACAGTCAAACAAAAAAAGATTAAATAAAAATAAAAATTGTTTAAAATAGCTTAATAAATCAGCAAGG
>JAQGAE010006094.1:0-10516 GCA_034696685.1 Julus scandinavius
GTTTCATCAATGCAAGAAGCAGAGTGGCGCAGTGGAAGCGTGCTGGGCCCATAACCCAGAGGTCCGTGGATCGAAACTATGCTCTGCTAAGTTGCTTTGTTTATATATATTAATTTGAACTATGCTATCAATGCATTTTTTGTCAATGTGGTCTCATTAAAACTGCAAGCAGAATGGCGCAGTGGAAGTGTGCTGGGCCCATAACCCAGAGGTCCGTGGATTGAAACCATGCTCTGCTAAGTTGTTTTTTTAAATATATATTGCTCTGATGAATGCTCCTCTTAATGCATTTTGTGTCAATGTGGTCTGATCAACACAGTGAGCAGAGCAACGTGGTGCAACTGGATTGGGCTTGTAAGTTCCTAGTGGTCTGTGAATTGAAATCGTGTTGAGCTACTTTTTCGTTAATGTCAATTTTTTACTGATTGCAGTTAAAGGAAACTAGGTCCTTAATCAACAGTTCTTTGAACTAAATCATTTCTGTGATAAGTTATTTTTTAAGTTTTAGTTGATGCATGATGAGCACCTTCGATCTATGTATAAAAATCACTGTAAGCTATTTAAAAAAATTGTAGTAGCCCTACTTTCAGTAACATATCATACAAGTAGTTTATGTAGTTTAGTTCAGTGTCAAATGTTTGTCTGCTTCTAACCACCAAGAGGTCCAATTAACGATGATACGACCGTTGTAAAATCTTGAGTCATAACTTTGATTGCTTTTATTTAACCTCACTTACTCCTGTTTGGCCTGTTGGTGCAATCGGCGTCCCAAGAGTATCCGCATCCGTCCTTGAGACCACGTCCTCTACCGATCCACACCAAGCCGTTGGGACAGTCTCTCACGTCAGTGATGCCATCCACGCAGATGTAGTACTTGTCGCAGAAACTCTCATGGGGCAGGAGTCCGGATTTGGCCTGACAGGCATCATTAGGCCGAGCCAGTGTCTGTTGCTGTTGGGGCTGAGCCACACCTGTAATGACACATGAATGTTAATTAAAGCAATTTTCTTGAATTTTCAAATTTTACTAGTGAAATAAAATAACAAGTATTGACATCTCTCGAGTATAATCCCACATTTGTGCCCAACTCTGAAGCCAAGTCGAAGATTTAGAAATTTTTTTAGTGCAAGGATCACAATTCACAAAATATATGATTTTCTCCTATTATTGAGCCTTTTTCAATTTGTAAGTTATTTGAATATTACAGGTACATGTATGTGCAATTGATAATCGTGTAATAATCGTGTTGTGTTTTTAAAATGCAGTATATAATACAATATATCTGTCTCTAGTTCAATTTATTTATTAAAGTCAGTAAATATTTATTTGAAGAATTTCCTAGCCATGGAATGATTTAGAAAACTTTTACACCAGATAAACACATCGCCGAAAATTTGTTAGCATAAGACGTCAGTTACGTCACCAAGAGAATGTTTATCGGGAATTAGAAACAAACCTGCTAAAAAACTAAGTTTCAGAATCATTATTAATATTGAAATAGTATTGCATTACTGCATCGAGTATTTCCTATACAAGGAATTAATGAGTGGGCCCCGCCAGATCGCCATGCAGCAACGGCGCATCTGTCTTTAATTTTTAAAGCGCTGCGGTTTTTTCGGTGTGTTGCACGTGGCTCAAAGCAAGTTTAAAGAAGTTAATGAAACTTAAAGGTAATTTCAAATGTTTTTTATGGTTTTGTCACAGACAGGGCGTGTAACGAGGGCATGTTCTTTAAAGGCCAAAAACCCGATACCCAAGGGTTCGCTACACCTTCTTGCTAGGGTCGCTTATGAGAGCAAAATTTAAAAAAATGAATTAAAAAACTAGGTAAAAAAGTGATAAGAAGACCGGTCAAAATGCTTATCGGTCTGATTAAAATTTATTTTTTGACAGTAATTTAGCCGCCACATTAATGACCGAGCATCCTTTCACCGGAACGTTTCGTAAAAACAACTTGTATTGGCTTTAATGTGTACGTGATGCGAATTATTGTAAAGCCCCTTTTTTGTGCGTTGTTTGTATCGTTTGTTTTTATATTGTCCCGAAAATGTGTTAAGAGGTCAGTGAGGGTAGCCCACCCCTAGATGCATACCTCGCAGTTTGGACCAGGAAATTCGTCTGGACAATGATTGGAATTGCCAGAATTTGTATACGTGCTTGTGACAAGGGGACATGTTATGGGCTTGACGTAATTCTGGTCAACTGGTTATTTTACATGCGACTAAAAGAGTGACCTCGTACCCATTGAGACCAGTTTAATAATTTTATATTAATACTAAATTAATATATGGTATGTAGATCTGATTAAGCAGTTTGCACGATGAAGTATAATCCTTTTTCAGTTCCATTCAACTCAGTACCCAACGGTCAGAAAATAAATGCCATATGGTAGGGGGTCGTACCTAATCATTTCAGGAGAATTCTACTACGTCAGTAGCGACTTAGACATCATTGCTAAATTGAATTTTTACTAAATATGGACTTTCGTCAGGAAGGCTATTTCATCGTCTATATAGTCACATGCAAAAAGATGGACCAATATGGGCAACAAGATATGAACTACAAGAAAGATGACTGTATAGGTATTTAAATAAAATGAAATAAAATATTATAACAGCTACAAATTTAATACATGTTGCTACTACTTAATTGATTGTCTAGATGTAGTTAGACATGAAATGTATAGGTTTGTCTTCATATCCTAAAGTGTGCATGGTTGCTGTTGCTAAAAGGTTTAAATTAATGCTCAGAATTTGCGTGCATGTTGGGCTCGTGTGTTTTCAAACAACTTTTTTTTGTTTGAAAGTGGTTTTGTGGCAATTGCTCACAACCGTATTGCAATTTTTTTGGTTTGCTGTGCGACAATGTTCATTTCCTTTGCAGACATATAGAAATGCCCTCATTGTTGCCACTTAATGGCCTGTTGGATATCATATACAGTAGTACATCATCGTAATTCATTTTACATTGTGTGCCGGTTAATTATGGTATTTATAAGACTTGTTAAGACCGTTTGGAGCGTAACAAGTAACACCGTGTCCGGATGCACCAATGTCGGCCCCCCTCCTGGGAAATCGAGTTAGGAAATAGGTCAGCACCGCATTTTTTGGGAAATAAAAAGTTTTCGGAGCGCAGCTTGCATCCCAATTAATAAAAGCGGTATTAATTTTTGTTGGCAGCTGACACTTGCTGATCGTTTTGCAGGTATAACAGGTTATATCTGTTACAAAAATCTCTCAGAAAACATATTAAAAAAATTCGAGGCCTTGTTGTCTAATCTAGAAAATGCTGAAATGTGTTATTAATTTACTAGCGGTACTTAAGAGAACATCTTTCCAGGAAATCGTTATGGTAAAGTGTCTGTTTGTTGTAGTCTATTCGACGATTCACCCAAACAAATCAGTTTTACTTTCGATGCTGATTTTGGGTAAAAAACATTGATTTCTGAAGAACTTAATAGCAGCGGCATCCAGCGGCTATTTAGGTCAACAGGAGATGGAACACTTATTTACAATATTTCCCTTCTGCTCGTTAAGTCACGAAAGTGCTTAAATCAGTAAAGATATTAGTTAAAAAAATAACGATAAAAATATTACACTATTCTGCTTTGTTTGCTCAAGGTAATTTTCAAATGTTAGACCGGAATATTTAGTTACTGCCTCCAAGAACGTTTGTTTTTATATAGAAACTTGAAGGCATTATCAATTTTTATAATCTAAGTTTGCCTCATGACTGTTGCTCCAACAACTTCAAATTACTAGACAATAATTATTACAAGTTTCAGAAAGAACTAAAGTAATTTAACATTTTCAAACTCAGGGCCATTTGTATACACAGTTATAGACTGTATGTTTGAATAAATTACCAATTGTGTATTTTTTTCCCTGTTTATATACTAATGCATTGTCTACTTCATTCGGTTGCCAATCCTAAAATTGAAAGTGGACAGGTACACATGTCGCATTTTTCAAATGCTGTTCCCAATCAGGCTGTCTCACCTGTTTTAATTTAAATTCTATAGGTGAAAGCGACCCCTACGCTGACCTGGGGTTGGGGAGACCACTATCGAAAGTGGATTAGTGGTAGTTTTGGGGTCAACACCATAAATTCGTTTAGACGATAGTGTATTTTTAGTACACTAAAAATGGTGCTTATAAACTAATGTCTTTCCCTGCTCGTGGGAAGGGAATTTTTAATAACATTCCATTTCTTGTTGCGTTTTGTTATCGTAGGATGTCGCTACAATTTCAAACATACTAATTCACATTTATCTCGCCTTGACGTGCCTTGATCCAGAAACAGATTAGTTTGAACGAATCAGCGAATTGCGGGCATGAATTAGACATGTAACATGATCAACCTTAATTTCATAGAAATATTATTATAAGTCATCAAAACGTGTTTTAACACAAACTATTAACATTTCTTATGGATGTGAAGATTCAATTAAATTCAAGATCCCGATACGATGTGTTTCTATGTATGGTAAAAATCATTTTAGTGTAGTTTCAAAGTAGGAAGCTAGTGGCATAAAAATTTTCCGATATGTTTATAGAACATTTTGGACATTTTTTTCTCAGGCTTATTGAAATGTAAATGACGGAGAGTAGGACGGGAAATCATAAAAAAACGCCTATAAACATAGACACACCCATGCTTTTTGTACATGGTTGATCAAAATATTTTGAGCATAACAACATTTATAAGAGATAATTTATGTGTGGACACAACACCAATGTACGTGAGCCGGTTTCGTGCACTTAAAATGATAGCGGTACCTAATTTACTAACACCCGTATACAAAATAGCAGGGGTCTGTGGACCGAATTAAGGTTACGTGATTTTAATCCCCTCTAGGGCTCATGCAAACTAGTTATCGTTACACAGCGAAATCCTAACTAAGGACTGGCTTAGCACGTCGAATATCTATCCAAACTGGAAAGCATGTAGCCTTCTGTAAGTCATTCACCGTTCGAAAAATCCATTAAATATTTTGAGAACTTTTCATCGACTATTGACATCAAAGGGAGTTGTTACAGATTTCCTTGTCTATGAAAACCTGTTTGGTTTTTTATCTGAGATATGTTGAAAATGTTAAGGAAATGAGAAATTTGGCAGAAACGGGATGATGTGATCAATGTATATTTTAGGTATGATATTCTAAGTTTTACCCAGAATGTTAGCTTAAATTCTCCAGGGCAATATATGGAAATCTCTCAACTATGTTGCCCGGAATGATTTTTATATATTAAGAATACTGCAGATTTGTTGGTTCAATAAGCTAATATTTGATAAAAATATCAGTCAAAGTTTTAGATAAAATTTCAGTTTAAATTCTTCAGAATAATTTATAGGAATCTCACAACTATATAATCTAGAACGATTTATAGATATTAAGAATATTCAAGATTAATTGTTTCAAGTAGCTAACTATTTGTTGATGTTTGGGAAAGTATGGAGCAAATAAATAAATTAACAATATCAAGAATTATTTCCAGAAGTTTATGAATATGGGATTTTCATGGATATATTTCTTGAAGAAAATGTTCAACAATCATTCAAGAATTATAGATAAGTTTTTTAAAATTTGAAATTTCAGATTATTTTGTTTTTATTGAACTTCAAACAAAACTCAATACATCATTTTAATTTGGCAAATTGGTGTTTCAAAAGTTCTGAGCTGTAACGGGTACAAGTACAGGTTTTAAAGAGTTACACCACCCAAATAGCTTTCGCATTTATAATTTCAGAACAACATATATATATTCGTGAATAACAGTTTGTTCAACCTCTATCAAGAGCATTAGCCCACCTTTTATTTCAAATCTCTTTCTTTTTAAATAAGCATTGTTGAGCCATATAAACTATTGTGCTCACTAGACTCAATTTTAATCATTTAAAAACTAGCAAAAGTGTCATCTAGCGTGAGTAAGCCCATTTTTTCAACTTTAGCTTTTGTGTTATGTTCAGGAAAAGGATTTGGGTTTTTAAAGAGGATGGATGCAGACTAGAAAATGGGTCACTTGTCTACCATAAATGCAACTAACTTCCTGACTTTTTTGTTCTAGCATAATATGCAAAAATATACCTGAATTTCAACTTGCCGGCTATAAATATTTTATAACATTTTTTACTGTTCTCATTGTCTATTTCCAAAGTAAGGTACACACTGAAATTCTTGATTTTTTTGTCAAAATTCTAAGATAACTTTGACCTTAATCCGGAAGTTCTACTGTATATTTTACATCTTCTGAATGAAATCATTTCAAGTAAATGCTAACTTTGCGTAATATACGTTTGTTGGTAAATTTTTAAAATCATTTAAAAAATATTTGTTATCTGAAGCTTAAGCACGTGCTTCAGTTTATATGCTTGTAAAACAAACAATTTACCGAATACTTCATATACGATATCATTGAAATGTTGGTAATTGTTTTAATTTAGTTCTGTGAATTTTCAGATATTTGGGATTTACATAAAATTCTAGTTAACTAATATTCATTGCATAATTACCGATAATAATAGAAACTGTATAAATTAGGTGGATGTAAAATAATTCATTGATACTACAATATTACTGAAATTTTAGTAGATTCACAATACCGTGAAATAAAAATCATAAATATATGTAACGAGGGATCAAAATTTCCATTTCCTTGCTGAAATATATATTTTTAAATACTTTTAAGATATTTTTTGGAAATGCAAAATTTGGGTTTTTCTAGTAGATATGATGGATGCTCTTAAGTTCTGTACCATTTCTAAACATCATTTTATAATTGTTAATATATTTAAAGCAAGGAGGACTAAAATTATTTTTACAAAATTTAAAACATTTTGGGGAAATTAGTTTTATATTTATGATATGACTAAATTTATGATTTTGTCTTATCTAAAGAACATGGCAGACTTGTAGAAACACTGTAATATTATTCTTTTTTTTTTGAGAAAGTTATCATAAATTGTTCACAAAACGTTTGGAAGTTATCTAAAAATACTTAATAACTTACCCCAGTGAAGAAGGCATAATAACGCCACCGCAATTGCGCTGCACGCTTTGATCATCATGTTCCTTGATTGTTTTAGACCTGAAAATCCCTCGGATTTCTGTTGTTGAAAATCGCAGTCGTTGATGGGTTTCTGATTCACCTCCTCCTTCGGATTGTGAATTGACGTTCGGTCACCTTGTTTTGCTCACCTGTCTATGATGTTGATCCACTTGCCACAATTGCTTTTTGTATCCGCTAAGTTCACCTAACTGCTCATTGGCTGAGTCGGTAGGTGACGTCACGGTTCTCGAATCTCATTGTCCGTGTCGAAAAAGTATGTTTTTGAGTTTATGTGAAATAAAAAAATATTTAATTTTTCTGTGGGGTGATCCCCTCTGGGCAAATGACAACAGTGGCTTCAGAGAATACAAATTAGAGGAGAAAACTCAATGCAATTAGTCGAACAATTAATTGAAAATAAAGGTGAATAATGTACGAACTATACAGAAGCCAAGATTAAAGTGAACTGTAATTACTTAAAAAACCAAAAAAACCAATAAAAAAAAAAAAACGTGCAGCAAGTAAATGTGAATGTCTGGCTTTTGTCCCATTTTAAGTCATTATTTTAATTCGAGATGGATGTACTTGGAGTCTATTGAAAGCTTTCGATATGCTGATTTGTTAAAAATGTTTCTTTTTATGAACGAACACGTGGAAGTTTACAAAAATAGGAGTTTTTAAGCACTTCTGTCGTAGCGCCATCTATTGGTTGCAAACAATAGCCACAAATGGAACGCTATTTCTAAATGTTCTTAATACTTTTTATTTTTTATAGATGGTCTCACGACCTGTTATCTGTAGCATTTATAAATTCACAATTATAATATTGAATATATTTCCACAATTTATTTTTCTACAAGTGTAATAAATCGTTTTCTTCTTAGCAGGTTTATTTGAACAAAAAATTGTTATGCTTCAAATTATAAAACTTAAAAACAACAGTAGCCTAAAATGGAGCATGAAATGTAACGACGTTTTGATTTATTTTTCATATAAGTATTAACGTTTATTACGGACATATAACTTGTGTATTCAGAACGAGTATTTCTTCTTGGGGAAATATATTCATTATTAAAAACGGGAGAATCTTTCAAAGATTTTTATCGACGCTGAAATACCGGTAGTAGGAAGTGACGCCATTTTCGTGATTTGCATGTTAATTTGTATTGTTGGTTTCCAAGAGTTTTGTTCTTCAAATTTACTTTTAACAAGTGGTTAAAAATGGTATAACGGGTTTCAATTGAAAACACTTCGAAACCGTGTAAATATATCTTTGAATAGAAATGCGGTGGTGGTGCGGGAGTTTAGGTTTGAATTGTAGATGCTTGCCATCGCATCCAAACACCTGCTGATTTTTTATATTTTATTTTAAGCAAGCATTAACACCCTATTTTTGAATCTCTCGAACTACCTTTGACCCACTATCCCCATTTCGGGTATTCTGAGCCCGTGTTTTGGAGTTTTGCATTGGCATTCATGATGGGGTCATCCATTTTGAATTTGAAGCGTTACATATTTTTTCTATACTTAATTTCTGTTTACTACCACCTCTGAAACACCTATTATTAATTATCTGGCTTGGTAACTTAATAATCGATTTGATATAAGGCGGTCAGAAGTCCATAAAATTAGTCATGCAATGCTAAAGTTTATGGAAAACATACTGGCTTTCACCAGAGTAGGATTATGTTTTCCGACCCTGACTGCCTTTCCCCCCATTTTGATATTACAAATTTCTAAATGCACTTATAGATGTTTCCTTTTTTTATATTTTCTTATGAACAATACTTATACTTGTATTATAAAGCATACTTATGCGCAGACTTGATAAGCACTTCAAATGTGTAACAAAACTAACTGTATACTTTTACCATTCTTGAATACATAAGGCTTGTAACATATTTGCATGCATGCAGACTTTTAGCATACTTGTATACAGTATACATACATACATTTAGCATCCATGCATGCATGTACAGTGTGGCCACACAAAAAGGGGTAATCATTTTCATAAATTCGTAACTTTTTGTTTTTTAGTGAAAGTAAATCCAATTTTGCACAAATATAGACAACAAACGTGCGAACAAAACAGCTATTTCAATTTGGTGCAAAATTTGTACCGGACAAAGATTCGTGATGTCAAAGAGTTAAGACGCCGAATTCTGGCCGCTTGGGATGGGATTTATCAAACAATAATCAATTCTTCAATTGCCCAATGGTGCAAGCGCCTCTGGGCATGTGTTAATTGCAGCGGATAGAAGACACTTTGAGTACAAATTGAAATAGTTGTTTTGTTCGTACGATTGTTGCCTATATTTGTACAAAATTGAAATTACTTTGATTAAAAAAACAACGAATTTATGAAAATGGTTCTTCTTTTTTTTTGTGGCCACCCTTTATAGAAATCCTAAAGTATATTTGATAAAATTAAAGCTTCTACTGTGGTGAAATATTTGTACAAATATGTTTTATTTTAAATCAAGTTTCTTTATTTTGCAATATACTATACTGCGTTGCTTTATTTCATATTAGAACGTGTGATAATAGCGTGGAAAGAAGACCATGGTAATTTTAAACATGCAGTAGATGGCGCTGTGGATGAGTGGCATTGACAAGCATTTTTTAATTAATCATTTGGGTGGTTTCTCATTTAAAAAAAGGCCAACAGTTCGTTTATGGCGAGCCAATAACCAAATGGCAAAGACCTAACACAGGACGCTCACCTCACCGTTAAATTAACACAGTGAGTGATTCTTAAAACAAATAAATAAAAACAGAGGGATGATTGAGATTCCTGATACGTTCCACATGTCGGAAATCGTTTGATGCGACTCGATTGGCTACTTTTATCACAAGGTGCTCTAGTGCATTGTAACTGATATTATTCCAATAATCAACAATTAAATATTTAGCTCACTATGATACGCATTGATGAGGATGTTAACATTGTATTCATTTGCTTAATCTGCAATTTTTTTTTGAAAAACCTGATAATATATAAATGATTTCAGGTATTCTTGTAATTGCGATATGCATCTATTTGATTGCTGTTCGTTGGCTGAACAACGTGATGTTTGTTGAATTTAAAAAAAAATCAAGAAGAAATGATAGGAAGTATGTTCTTCCTTAGGCTACAAATGAGTAATGAGTACCAGCCTAACTCAAAAAAGTTGTTTTGAAATTGAGGTAAGCCTGAATATTCCCCATCCCTTTCGCCTTCCACTACCTATTAACCCAGGAAATTTTTATCAGTTTTCGGTTTGTGCTTCCGAACATCTGGACGCAGAATGGTCAGTAGGCCAACATCTAACTTGATTTCTGTCTTTTTTTGTCTCTCTCGCAGAAATGGCAATGAGTTACCAATATTTAGATAAAGTATCGTTCTGTTGGTATTTCTATTTACAATGAGCGAAATACAAAAACTTGATTTTTGTAATTTTTGTCACAAAATTAGCATTGGTAGCTAG
>JAQGAE010006095.1:0-10515 GCA_034696685.1 Julus scandinavius
TGTTATGTTGCCTTATGTTTCCTTATGTGTGTCGAAGTCGTCTGCTAGTGACGTCAAAATAACATAGCATAACATAAGAAAAACTTTCAAATGTGTAGGGGCCTTAAGAACAACATAATGCAAACTAAGAAAACAACATATGATGAAAATACACAGGCAACCCCGCATTGCTTCGATGTATTGTGTGGTTGCCAACTATCAGATGTCCCAGAAACTTTTCATCTTTTTCTGTTCCTGAATTTGGGTTTCTTCCAAAAAGGGACCACACTGCTTTTCAGAATGATTCGCCAGACTGTCTCATGGTTGCCAGGATTTTGATGACGTGGATAAAATCCTAACCCATGTGATACGTAAACAAGCAGTTGTCAAAACGATTCAGTCATCCACGGGGGAATTTCCTGTGTATCACGTTGTTGTGACGCTTGTTTATTACCAAACTGGGGAATTCGATGACGTGACTACTGTCTGGACGAACACCTATTATTTAATTTTAGAACAGGATTAGAATTTACATCCTGGAGATGCTCAGCCAGTTGTGGAAAACCCTGGATTTTATTTTTATGTTTTGCATTTCCCATCACTTTGATATGATCAACGATGGGCAGTAAGGATACACACATATATGTAATCTTATCAGATTCTGAGGATCTGAGGACGCAATAAAGTTTACAATATTTTGGGTATCGTTTGCAAACTGTTCGAGCATTGCTCTGGTGCTTCAAGGTTGGCCTACTTTCCGCCATTTTTAATGACTCGTTTAGGTACACGCAACTACACCTTAATTGGCTAATTTGTTGGTGTGACGACATGTTTGTTGTCATCACGCTATCAACGCTGAAACACTCGCGATTTCAGTTATTTATGTCACTCCACTTTTGGCAACCTAAATTTGGACAGAAAACCATGAAAAGCAGCTGCTTTTCGACGGCCATTCACGAACGTCATCAGGCAATGCCAGTCTTTGGCAAACGTGGTTGAACTGGATGAGTTTCTGCTACTGTAACTTCCTAACATGGTGACACCTAAGCCGAGTTTAGGCTACGGAAAATTTATATTGTAAACTTTCCTCATTGGGACTCATGGCCCAATCGGTATGCATACATAGTATGTAAAACAGCACCACAGGCGGCACAAATTTTGTTTTTTCGTAATGGAAATTCGACGCAAAAACTTAGGCACTGAAACACGACATTATGGTGTTTTACCTTTGATTTTTCACAATATCATTCGTCAAGTATATATACATACTCTGGTTCAAACAAGTTCACCTTGGAGGAAGGGGAGAAATTTGGTAATGATACCAGTAATGAGAATTAAATAGGCCAAGACGAGCCTGAGGTCGAAAAACTGCAAAAAAAAGCTTGTTTTTAATATTTTTATTAACAACGGTTAGTGGTTTTGAATGTCCAAATTATATTCTAACCCGGAAATTAGTACAAAAAACAGGATTTTTAATAAATTATTCACCAAATTATTCTACCCCTTATCACAAAAAAAGCAGTTTGGAATGTTACGTACAAAAATTCACACAAATTTCAAAAGGACTCAAGGAAAGTTGCATATACAATGTATTATATCGCAAAATTTAATGGCATCTAATTATTTAATGAATTGCCCATTTTTAAGGATGTTTAGTAAATTTGCTGGAAACATTCAAAGATTTCACGAATATTCCTTTCAATTTTTAAAGACTCACCCACGACTATCAAAACTAATCAAAATATTTGTCAAAATTTGTTCACCCGAAATCATATTTTCATCTTACTTGACAACCTCATGAATGATTTTGGTATTTGCCACATTGTACTGTACATGTATTTCAACTATGTATATTAAGTTTTATGTACATTATGTGTACAAAAAGTACCAAAAAAAAACCAAATAACAAAAAATCGATTGATACTACAATATCTTGTTATTTTCCAACAATAGCAATATAATTTTAAAATGTTCTTCTTCAAATTAGTAAAGTTTAACAAAAAACCCAAATCTGTTATGTCATCCATATACTAGTACATGTACTGTACATGTATTTAGTTTTTAAAATAGCATTTATCATCTCTTCCCTAGTTTGTAGTTTAGGATTCCTATCATTCCTGTACCTTGATACCAAAGTGTGCCCCTTTATCGCGCCCTTAAAGGCCCCTGACAAGGGGGCATTTTTTCGAAAATCCGTTTTTCCCAGGCCCCGAAAATTCCAAACTGCAATTTTCACGTGAAATCGTGATCTATTTATATATATCTTCCCTCCTTCGCTTTTTCTAGAAGGAGTCCTTGGCAAAGTTCATCACCGCATATCAAACAGAAATTCAAGGATTTCTCGGGATTCCATTGTTATTGTTTTTGTTTGTGCAAATCGCAACGCCCGCCCACGGATGCTAATTAATTAGGCGTTAATGGCGTTCGGAGGCGGTAAATTTATAACTCCTTGTACACATGAGATTTCGAGAGACGAGAAAAAAATGCACTTCGTAGATGCAAAAAGCCAGACGGCGCCCAACTGTCTCAACGTGAAAAAACGTGCATTTTTCGTCGGTTTTTTAATCAAGTCCAACATAAAAAAAACCCAGAAATCTGCCAACTTTGGAATGAAATTGAAAACGCTGTTGTGAAATCTGGTTGCACAAGATGGAGATTCAAGTCTCCCTTCAAGAATACGATGAATATACGTACGTACAAAGGGCTTCTCAGCAACGAACGTCAAGATCGTTGCGGATTTCTGAAAAAAACATTTGGAATTTTCTCGTGATTAATGTGAGCATTCTGCGTACATGTGAATACGCGGAACTCTTGTTGAGAAATGGCGGGTTTCTGAAGATTATTATTCTGGATTTCCTTGGTTTGGGTTTCTAAAAGATAACGATGATTTATGGAGATTCTTGCATGTTTTCCAAAAAATGTCCGAATATTGAAGATGGACTAGAAAATTACATCTGAAGAAGATGTGGAAATTCCAGAAAATGTTAAATCTCTTGAAGATGTCGACATTTTTAAAGTATAGTTGGAATTCCTGAAGATGTCGAAGATTCAGAACATGTCGAAAATCCAGAAGATGTTAATTCTCTTGAAGATGTAAAGTATCTTGATCTTGAAGATGTAAAATCTCTTGGTCTTGAAGATGTAAAATCTCTTGAAAATGTTAAATCTCTTGAAGATGTAAAATATCTTGATCTTGAAGATGTAAAATCTCTTGGTCTTGAAGATGTAAAATCTCTTGAAGATGTTAAATATCCTGAAGATGCCAAATCTCTTGAAAATGTTAAATCTCTTGAAGATGTAAAATATCTTGATCTTGAAGATGTAAAATCTCTTGAAGATGTTAAATATCCTGAAGATGCCAAATCTCTTGAAAATGTTAAATCTCTTGAAGATGTAAAATCTCTTGAAGATGTAAAATCTCTTGATCTTGAAGATGTAAAATCTCTTGATCCTTGAAGATGTAATATCTCTTGATCTTGAAGATGTAAAATCTCTTGAAAATGTTACATCTCTTGAATAAGTAAAATCTGTTGAAGATGTTAAATGTCTTTGTCGAAATCGAATCACTTTGAGGATGTCGAAACTCCAGAGGTGCCAAATCTTCAGAATATGTCGAAACTGCAGAAGATGCCAAAAATCCACAAGATGTTGAAGCTTCTGAAACTGTTGCAACTTCATTAAGATGTTAAAGCTTCTGAAGAGATATTGAAGTTTCTGAAGATGTTGAAACTTTTGAACCTCCTGAAGACGTTGAACCTCCTAAAGATGTTGAAGTTTCTTTTAAAAAAAGATGACCAACAACTTATACCTAGCAATGTTTTAAAGATCAACGGATAGAAGGGATCCCTAACTTATTTTTTAAACCATTTTGGCATCCAACCTAACATCTGAGACCATCTCTACAAATATATGCTGTCTTCTAATATGTGTAGCATCAATGACGTGCAATAGCGCTCTTGCGTTTGGCTGGTTTCGCCATTGCGTGTCGTCAGGAGTATTTAATGAGGGGATTTTATCGTCGCATTGACCAGGGTCAACTGCATGGGGTGGTCACACTCATTATCTCGTCGAATCTCGCGTGTAAATAAACCGCACGGGCTGCTAAAACCAGTTCCGGATGGAGCGGTTGTCCCGAAAGGACGATACAAATTGGACACAAGTGTTGGCCAATGAGCGTTTGGAACACTGCAATGACGTCACCGAGCCTTGTGTTATCAATTTCAACAATGACAACAAAAGTTGCACACAAATAAAAGAATTAGTATCTCGTTGCGTTCTTGTAACAAAAAGAAACTGGAACTTTGGCACGTGTTTCGCATTCTGAAACCTTGCAACTGACCAGAGATCTGTTGGGACCTGTTGACGTCTGTGTCCATACCCAAATGTTCGTCGTATTGATAAACAAGATGGTAGCGATTAACAATAAATTTAGCATCAGTGATTAGTACAACTTAAATGTGAGAATAAACCGATGCTTGTATAGGGACCAAAGTTAACATTTTGAAACATTGGAATTGACTTGGAACAAAGTTCAGATATTATTGACGGATATTTGACAACAGCCAAATGTACGGAATTTTTACACAATATTCCAAGGTGCAAAATGTGCAAACAAACTTTTGCCAAAACACCCAAGGTGTATACTATACTGAAACGCGAACTTGTTATCCAGGACTACCGTTTTATTATGGAGCGTTCGTGTAAGCCGTTTCACCGATGCGTAAGCCGCAGCCGCTACACACCGCTGCTGAATTTACCCCACAATACTAAGAAAAAGACGTCAACTTTGTAAATTGTCAATTTTTGTAGTAATTCAGTAGAACCTGTCTAAATGAATAACCTCTCTGAAAGCATAAAATGTGCCGGTCCCGACTTGGGACCCGTGCATAAATGAACCTGTTTACAATCATAATCTGTCTACAAGTTTTTCAATGGTCCCAAGAGTATGCTTTTAGACAGGTTATATTGTAATACGACACATTTGTAGTACAATATGCCAAGGTACAAAGGCCAAGGCCAAAACATCCAAGGTGTAAGCCGTTTCACGTGCGTAAGCCGTTTTACCGATGCGTAAGCCGCAGCCGGTACACACCGCTGCTGAATTTACCCCACAATACTGAGAAAAAGACGTCAACTTTGTAAATTGTCCATTTTTGTAGTAATTCAGTATAACCTGTCTAAATGAATAACCTCTCTGAAAGCATAAAATGTGCCGGTTCCGATTTGGGACCTGTCTAAAAGCAAATTTTTCACTTGTCCCAAGAGTATGCTTTTAGACAGGTTCTACTGTAATACGACACATTTGTAAAATATGCCAAGGTAAAAAATGTGCAAACAAAAATTCGCCAAAACATCCAAGGTACCGGAACCGCAAATTTGTCTATTGGACTGCCGTTTTATTATTGAAAGTTCGTGTAAGCCGTTGCACCGCCGCGTAAGCCGCAGCCGGTAGACTTCCGTTACAACCGCTGCTGAGTTTACCCCACAATACTGAGAAAAATACGTCAAGTTTGTATACTGTACGTTTTTTTAGTAATACAGTAGAACCTGTCTAAATAAATAACCTCTCTGAAAGCATAAAATGTGCCGGTCCCGACTTGGGACCCGTGTACAAATGAACCTGTCTAAAAGCAAATTTTTCACTTGTCCCAAGAGTACGCTTTTAGACAGGCGTAAAAATAAACGTTTAGCATGCAATTTGACGGTAGGGCTCCGTCCCATGTAAAAGTTTCCATCCGTCATGCGCAGACTGTCAAAATCACGTTAAATGTGTTTCACCGTTGAAAACGTTCTATGTAAATTCTTCACATTTTTCAGGTATAAAAAAAAATACGGTTATGTTGCCCTTTACCCAGAATCCCTTGCGCGTTACTATGCCCATGTGCGTTTGGAAATAATGACGTCAACGGAAACGGTGATTTTTCTTGTTAAATCTCTCTAATGCCAAAAGTTCCAGAAGTTCTGAAATTAACAAAATTCCCAACGGATGCTTTCTCGGCTTGAGCAGACCATGAGGAGGAACATGATAGGCGCCTCATCGGATTAACATTCTCGATGAATTGTTCGTAAACACAGAGATAAAGTAAGTGCTAATTATTCCCTGACAGATTTATTTTCCAATTGGCAAGGGATCATCACGCAGGATCCCGTTACCCGTTGTGACGCAGTTTGCGTTCCCCGAGCCTCTTTTTGAAGTGTCGGATTTCGCTCTTTTTTTGAGAATCGGAACAGACAGGGCTCGACCCCCTCCTCAGTCGATTAACCTTTTTCGGCTAGAAATTAGAAATGTCAACGAGGGGGCAGTCAGTGCCTTCGAAACAACGTGTTGCAAAACCTTATCGCGTTTACTTTGGCGGCCATCTTGGGAATCCCAGAACGCGCATTAATACTTCTGGTGTCGTATTGACCTAGATAAAACGTAAATCTCCCGCCCCGTTGTTTTCAATCAAATGCAAACCTGGTGTTTTCGAAAACTATGTTGCGCCAAGATGCGTCAGCTTGCATGGTAAATATTTCGTGTTGTTGTTGTTAGCAACGCAAACTTGTACCGCACTGCGGTGCTTGGGGAATTCATCCGGGGCAAATGAAAGGTGTTCTAAATAAACACGTGTTCCTATGCAATCGGAATTGTAGCCATTTCAGAACACTTTCAGGTACCTCAAAGGGTTTGGAATCATCGGTGTTGTGCACAATCTGATGCGTAGTTTGACCATGTGTGTTCAACTTGACTATACCGTATGTCCAACATTCTGCCCATTTTAGGGGTTAAATATTGTAACATGATCTGTACAGGTTGTAACCGAGATTTACCACTACAATCAGGCGGAAATAAATTAAAATACGGGGCCATTCAAATAGGACGTCCTCAAGAGGGGTTGTGGAAGGGGGGGGGAGACTGCTGGCATGTGGACAGGGGAGGGGGGAGTCTGCTGGCATGTGGACGTGATGGGTGTTTTTTCAGTTTTTCTGTCCAATTTTTCTGTTTAATTGAGTTTGAAAGGTCAGTGAAAGGGAAAGAGGCATCGGAAGAAATGTGTGCAGTCCCAAATGTACTTTAATTTTTAAACTCTTGGGAAAGTAGCGAATTTTGCCTAAATTTGTGTTAAACGCCAAGTTTATGTTGGAATTTCCATTCGAGATCAGGAAATTTCCGTTAGTCAGAAAAATCTGGAAAAAGGTGGAATTGGCAGCGAGACGGGTGTTTGGAAATTTATAAGATTGGCCTTTGTATGTTCCAACAAATTTGCTGGACACCCTACTTTTCAAAAAAAAAAAAAGTTATGGACGTCTATGCGGGAGGGAAGGGGGTCTGAACTAAAATGGACACCGCATAGACAGGGATTAGGGGGTCAATTTTCGAAGGAATTTCAGAGACGTCCTTTTTTAATGACCCCTATGCTAAAATATATAAAAAACGTTGTAATTTCGCCAATATCCAATGCTCTGTAATTCTATTTAGTTCAAGGCGGGAAAGCCTTGAATTTTATTGATGAAAAACATATTCAAGAATCCTGGAAATTCTCGTCAAATAGGACTCCTATAAACATCCGGTATTTTATAATATGTATTAGCAGGTTGTCCTTACCTTGGGCGGTGCGTAGAACTCCAGCATGTAGCCACCGGTAGTCTTGACCAGCGCCAGCCGGCATTTCTCCCATTTCTGCTTGCCGTCCACACTCTCACCGGCCAGGCAGCTCACGATGGACTCCTTGCGGCACTCCACCAGAATCTTGGCGATCTTCACCTTGTCGTGCTTGCCGTTGGCCTCGGCCGGCACCTTGGTCGCCCGCCGGTCGTGCGAGTGCGACAGCTCGACCTCGTCCGAGTGCTGCTTGTGGAACAGACTCTTGCCCTTCTTCAGGCCTTTGAGAGATAGCCGTCGGAAGAAGGGTTTGTGCGGCGCCTTGGGTGACTCGCCGCCGTCTGGGTCCGAGTAGTCGCTGGAATCTCCGCTGCTGGCCGCCGCCTTGCCGTTGAGGGTGATGCCGCCGTTGGTGGTGGTAACGCCGTCGGTCGTCGTCGTCGTCGCCGTCGCATTGCGCAGCTCGTTCTCGAAGCACTCCAGAGAGTAGGCGCCGAAGCGGCGTGTCAGGTCCGCCAACGACGCCGGCGCCGCTGCCATGCCCGTCAGTTCCTGAAGCAGGCTGCGGAACTCTTGCAGAAGGTCCAAGCCGGCCTTGCGGGCATATTTCTCGCACGCGTCCGCCACCGACTCTTCGAAGTTATTGCCTCCGTTGAGCGCCGCCGCTGCCGCCGTCGCCGCCGCCATTCCGCAGCGGCCGCCGAGCAGGACGCGGAGCTTGCCGAGCAGGCGTATCTTCGCGGCGCGGGGGTGCCTCGCCCGCCGGGAAATTGTAACCGCGTTTACCGCACTTGTATTCCGAGAGGCTCACGACAGCCAGAACCGCATTTTTCACTTTGGAGGAACCGTGGAGAAGCACGCGGGGAATCCGGGGGAAGAACAGATCGCGTTCACTCGGTGTCGATGCTCGGGCTCAACCGACGACCGTTTGGCCTCCTTTCCGCTGCGTCGCTCACAACCTTCTTAATCCGACCGGCTGAATCCCCTTCGAAGGAATGATAACGCGGTCGCGTAATTGATCCTGCCATGGCAACCATCTCGAGGTTGCGCCGCCAGGGGGCGCATCCAAACGCTGTCAGAGGAAGAGGAGGAGGAGGAATAGAAAGAGGAGATTGGACATGAAGGCCAGCGCCGCCTGACGCAAGGAAATAAAAACAAGATTGGTTTTCAAGAAAAAATACTCATGGCGTGGATGGTACATCGAGATCTGGTATGGGACCATTCAAAAATGACTCCCCGAAATTCCTTCAAAAATTGACCACTCACGGTGTCTATTTCCCAGACATCCCCTCACGCCTCCTTCCTAGATGTCCTATTTTTTTAAAGTAGGGTGTGCAATAAATTTGCTGGAACATACAAAGGCCCCATCTTATACATTTCCAAACACCCGTCTTGGGCCGATTCGATGACATTTTCCCAAATTTTTCTGATTAATGGAAATCTCCTGACGTCCATAATGGTTTCATGTCCTCCCCCCTCCCCCAAGGCCGTATATGTGATCACATTTGGGGGGGGGGGGCGGAGATATGGTCAAAAAATCGCGGAAAATTGGCGGATTCTGGTTAAAAATTGGCGGATTCTGGTTGAAATTTGTAAAATTATTGGATTTCGGAGGGGGAGGATCTATCCCCAATATCTCCCCATATATACGGCTTTGTCCCCCCCTTCCTCCTTGAAGACGACGTCCTTTTAGAATGGCCCCTATCTGGAAATTCTAACAATATGTCTTCTGGGGCAGAATGCTACCATAATTTTAACTAAAATTTCAAGTTGAAGTTTAGTCAACTTATAGATCTGTCTTTGGGGCCTTAAATGGTTAGCTGTACAGTTAATACCAAAACAGGATTAATTGCGAACACTGCAATCTCCATATGGTGGGAATTTTGAATTTTCAAAATGGTGGTTGTCTATAACCAGTTAGTACTTTATGTTGTTTCTACCATCAATTATAAACATAAAATAATACATTTAGCAAAGAAAATCATAAAAACGTCATTAAACATTCGTTTATGATGCCCATGCAATTCTCGTTCGCGAGAGGCTGGAAACATTAGCCAGAGACGATCTTGTTGGGAAAATGTGAATCTGCGCATGCGCACATGTTGGTACCGTGTTATTGCGCGTGCGCAGATTCATATTTCCCCAACAACACATAGCGTTTCATCAAATTTGATGAAGGGTACATTTAGTCATTTCAGATTGTCTCACAATTTTTTTTATACTTCATCACAAATTAACAGTTTCTTTAAAATTTTGGCGGGAAAACAGCCATTGCTATCACGTGTATAGGGCGTGATGAGCTTGTGCTCCACTATTCCATTATTTGTCATGCAATTTCAAATTGCTCAATTTTCGAATTTTTGATTCGCTTTTTGCAAACTTATTATTTTGGTTTCGGTATTGTTATTTGGCCTTATCTTGTTGAAAAATATGGATTCGAGCGGTAAACAAGTGATAGTGCTCGATACGGGAGCCAGCGTGAGTAATGACAGCGATAATTTGATGATAAAATGAAGCACATTCTGTCGTTATCGAACTTTTTTCCCTCGTTCCAGTCCGTGAAATGCGGCTTTGCCGGCGCCTTGACGCCGATGGTAGTACCGACCGTGGTCGGCAAATGTGTGGTCACCAGCAAGGGCCCTCCATTAAAGAAACTTTTGGTTAGTGTACCTAAGTCTGAGATAGGTCTCAATTAAATCCAAACATATCACATATTCATCTAATTTAGTTATATTTTGAGAAGGTTAGAAAAAAAAAATGGATTCAAATAATTTTAGAGTACAATTGTCATGATGACTCATTTACTTGAACTTGAGATCGACTTCAAGTACTGTATTACGTGAGGTCACTGTCACACTTATCTTAGCTTCAAATACGCTTATACTCTGGACACACTATAAACTTAAACTAGTTTATCACTAACCTCGATTATCTTTCTCAAAGACGGTTATCTT
>JAQGAE010006096.1:0-10515 GCA_034696685.1 Julus scandinavius
TTTGAAATTCGAGAAATAGAGGTTTTGGAAGAACATATTTCGAGATATACATGGAAAATATACTGAATTTAGATTGTAAAGGTAGGCAATTCCAGAAATTTCGAGATATACAAGGTTTCGAGATAAACAGGTTTGAGATAGACAGGTTCGACTGTATTTGTCCTGTTAACAATTGATAAAGTTGCAAGTATATACACTACATTTCTGAAGATTTTTTTTCGATGCTAAATGAACAATAAATAGTTTGCAAATTCTCAACTTTAAAGCATGGTGCAAATCCGACATTTATCTACAGAATGCAATACTAACTGTAGGATGTGCGGCGTTCATCACATGTCAACACAGACAGTAAATCTACGACAGCGGTGTTTCTAGAGAAAGCCGCATTTTCAATAATACGTGCATTCCTGGCATTTGTTTGTTTGCCTGTGGATTGTTCAGTAGGAAGAAAGCTGTTGGTCCTAATGATCGACCAGTGGAAAATTTGATGACTGTCGCTGTTTGTCTTTGCAGTAACAGTAATTGACAAATTAGACAAGCAAAGACAATGACTGCAGGCAAGCGTCGGAAAACTATGGTTTGCCTAATGAATAAATGGCGCCAGAAACTACATTTATTCAGTATATAATTTCTCGAAAGGATGGCGATTACAGCGACTCCCACGACATAATCCCAATTACTTTGAATTTTCTGACCCTCAGAGGATTCCCAAATTCCCAGAAATATAAGTTACCCTGTTGACTGCTTAAGCGCTATAAACCAATAAAACTGCTTCGCTTAATTTTAATCCATAATCCTTGGTTGTATTCTAGGTTTAGTAAATCATCTTTCAATTTTCTGGAATCTTGTTGGAAACCCCGGGTGATTTGTATTCATTGCCAAGGGCCCTAACGGGAAATTTAAGTAAATAACCGAATTTGTATATGGCAAATAATAGTTAATGTCAAAAGCATTTGGCACACATAAGCAATTGTAGTTGAATTTATCTTTTGTTGCCACGCATGCTCACCATACGCCACAGCCGACTTATACGAATGTAATCGTTTGCCAGCCATTAGGGGAATATTTAAAATAATAAATAGCTATGGCAACGTTGTTAATGAGGAAATATATGGGGTAATATATACTTGTAGTACAGTACATGGTGGCTTCACAACTGGTTTTAAGCGAGTTTACATTCAAGTGTAATTGTGAGCAGTATAGACTTTTGAACATCATGAAAGATACAAAACTGGGATGATTATGTGTCATTTTTTGGCTAAGCTCCTTTCAAACATCTGCAAGTTATATTTGCAAGTCTAGGAATTATTTAAAAACTACAATGTGAGTCATAAAAAAGTAAAACCCGATAAAAAAAATCTGAACTTCGTCAAAAATGCTTCGATTTAAATGAAATTTGGCACTTACATGTTTAGGAACAAAAATTAATTATAAAATATGCTCAACATGTTCTCCGGTGGCGTTTACACAAGCCCGGGGTCTATCGCGCCATTCGTTGATTGACGAATCGATTATACGCTGGTCGAGTTCAATCCAAGTTTTCTTAATATATAGTTTCAAGTCTTCGATATTATTAATCTTCGATTTGTAAACTTTTCCATGGAAAACTCTCTAAATTTTGCAGTCCATTGGATTCAAGTCCAGACTGTTTGTTGGCCAGTGGTTGGGTCTGATGAACTGTGGCGTTTCAAATTGCAGTAGTTTAACTGTTTCTCGAGTACGTTGAGCACAGCATGTCTTATTGAAAAATAGAAAAATCCGAAATTTGTCGCATGTCCGGAAGAAGTTTTTTGTTTCTACACTATTGTCCTATGCAAGTGTCAAATTTCAATTAAATCGAAGCATTTTCCACGAAGTTGTGATTTTTTTTATTGGGTTCTACGTTTTTATGACTCACAGTTTATATGCCAAACACATCATAACTACATTGTCTGTAATGTCATGTTTTCAACTTGTCATCAGATATGTAATTGTATATAAAAAGACAATGATTATAAAACTTTTCACTGTGCATAATGTTATAACAAAACTTTCTAACTGCCTTGCACGTTTGACATATTGTAGATGGGGAAACTAAAATAAAGGTGCATTTCTGCAGTTTTGTAGCCCTTTGTTCTAAACTAGAAACCAAAGTACGGCAAAACCAGACTCGCATTATGAAATGCAAATCGCGAGCGATTATTAAGTGTCAAATTTGCGGTGAAATACACATGCATTATCTCGCTGCATTTAATAGTATGGCCATTAATATCGCGCATTGTGCCATGAAAAGATGCTCATCAGCTATTAATTTAGTGTTCTATTGTGAAGATAAATAGCACATTCCTTTCCATCAATGTTTCCACCAATGGCCACGCACTTCATTCTAGCAAATAATGGATGGTCTGCATTTCCATTATTCCTTCTCCGGGACAATTAAAGGCACTCAGGGGCCGTTAATGCAGCTGAACTCAATGACAGGACATAAACAATTCAATTTGCTATAATCAGCTTTAATAACTTTCAGCTTTCACATTTTCCTCTTTTGCAAATCCAATTATGGGGTAATTGTTGAGTAACGAGTTGGTGTAATTTGGTGTTCTGATAGTCAGCGGAAAATACATGCAGCCTGCGTTTTAGAAATTCAATTTGCATGTATTGTGTGGCAAGGGAATGGAGTTGAAGTAAAAGGGAAGCAAGCACTTAACGTCCTAGTTCTTGAGAAGTGATCTGCCATATTCTTATAATTCTGTTAAACTGGTTCAGACACTAATGTGTGCTTGGCATTACACTGGCTGAATGTTAATTACCATGCACTAACAACAGGGTTGCTCTGACAATAAACTATCCAGGAAAGTATCAATAGTTCAGCACTTTGATAGATGTAGTCTTGCGTGGGGAATCTTTTTTATGGGGATTTCTCCTGTAAACAAACAGTTTTGGAAAGATACTCAAAGTCAGCATTCTCCAGTAAATATTACAAGAAAAATACACTAAAAACATAACTGTACAAATACTTAACTGTATGTCTTCCAATTTATTTCAAAAATGTAATTATATCCAACTTTTCCTCAATATATAACACTTCTTGACAAACTGATAAGCTTGAGTGGAAATTTTCAAGTTCACTTAGGACCACTCGATAGACGAAAATGTCATGTTATTGTAATTGTTTGTCCTGTTCATCAATCGTGTATGAATTGATTTACGCATTGGAAATATGTGTTATAACAGAACTTACTGTACTCCAGTTCAGTTTAGAGAGATTACCCCTGAAATGTGGCAATCGCTGATAACATCCATGCTTACAATGTTTGCCCACTGCTCAGGAAGATTAATTTTAAAATTTCAACAGTTTTAAAATAGTTCCTAACAAATTCAAAAATCGCGTTATATCGGAAGTACGCAATTGAAATACGCGTTATAACAGAACTGAGTGTTATAAAGTTCAGTTTCGAGTGATTCCCCCTTGGCAATTACTGTTAACATCAGTACCAATGTTCATGGTGATCAACTAGATAAGGTCAACAGTTTCAAATTCCTTCTTTACAAATATTTCAGGTGTTAATTTTGCTCGTTGTTGAAAATAAATAATAAATAAAATGTCTAAAATTGTTTCAATATTTGTGCCAGAATTTTGTTCTTGCTATGTAAGATAATGTGTAAATTATTTTAAAACACTTGTAAGTGAAATACTCAGTTTAACGTTTTATCTAAGTAACTCTTACAATTTTAACTACTATAGATGAAATTTGTAACGTAGACTAAAAGTGTAGTATAAATTTCATTGTTATTAGTTTCATAAAAGAAAGTCGCCTTTTTAAACAGGGGTTCCAAGTGTTTATGAGCAATTGCTATTTAATAGACCAGCCGTCTGCATAGAATCAAGTTATATAGTTTCATGTATATTTCCAAGCAATAATTTCTAGGTAGAATAATGTATGGTGAAAACATGGTATGATTAAGAAGGAAAGCAATTCCAGTTTGCCTACATTGGAAAGAAAGTACTGCGATGATCTCAAAGTAAAACATTCTCGTCTTTAAATTTTGAAATTATGCCATTTCTTATAAGATGAAATTCCTGTTTGCCGACGAGGAAAGTTAGTCATGCAAGAACCGTTTTCTAATTCAGTCAAATTATACCAAATTATACCCTAGGAAACGATTCTACCGGGTAACATTAGGAAACACGATGTGAATGCTCCATAAGAAATATACCATTTAAACAGAGCTTCGAAGAAACTGCTGGAAAATTTTCTAAGCGTGCATAATTTCAAGAAATGCTGTGTTGATACTTTATGCTGCATGTTTTCAAGTACCTACTTTCCAATTGGACAAATTTCAGTTAAATTACAAGCGCTAGGACCAGACGGATATGTTTCGGTACAGATGTTGTTTCTCCACCAACAAAAATAATAATTAATAATCTTGTTCTAAAATAATATGTACTGTTTAGTACTCTCGTGTAAATAAGTACTCTTGAGCTACTTTCGGTTAGAGTTCCAAACATCCTTAGTGAATGACAGAGAACATTTTATTTCTAAGGCACTTTTCATTTTATGTATTTGAAAAGATAAACAACGACGTGCAACTTTACAAAGATTGCTTTGCTTGTTGCCATTCCACCAAGCCGCTTTCGTCCTCATGAATATGACATGTTTTGGGTCGATCTGAAAAAAAACTCCTCGAAGGGTGAATTTATTTGGCAGAATAAGCTCGGGTAAGCCTTCCGTCCACGAGGTTTCGCCGGGAAATGGCAAGGCAGGTCCACGGTGGCCGCCATCCATAAACATTTTAAAAGGCAAATAACTGCGGTCACCACATATACAATGGTTAAATTGAGCATATGAAACGTCAATAGAATTTCTGATGACCGCTTGATCTCGTTATATATGAAAATTTGACTTGGTCAATGCATCGCTTCTGAATAAAACGAGGAATTCAAATAGACATAACTTGTAGAAGGGAGGAAAAACAGCCCGCAAAGTCAGTCGTCTTCTATAAAACTTCACCGATAAGGGAATTTCCAGTTCAAAACTGAATCTTTAAAGAGCGGTTTTTTATTGAATTCGTAGGATTGCTCTTTTTAAGTTCCATGCGCAAGCCCAGCCTATTCAAGTATCCCCGAGAAGTATGCATTGCTTCCATTAGGTTTCGAAGTCTTTACAAATTCCACTTGAGAATAAGTGTACTTATATATATATATATTTTGGTATCATCGTAAGTCGGTACTTAAACTATAACAATATCGCTGATTTTCAATGTTCGCTGTAGTTATGGTCTAAAAGAAGCATGACTTTTAACTATTCGGCGTATATTGGACATCACTTTTCAATTGGCTTAATGTATTGAAGGGGATGTGTATTGAGCGAAAATTCTTTAAAATATGCTTCTATGAAAAAAAATGTATGTATGATATAACGAAACGAAGTTTTATAAAGACATAAAAATGTCCCTTTTATGTCGTTGGAATGAGGTTGGTTTATTCCATCAGTTTGGTCCTTAGACTACGGTATCTTATATTCACCGTAGAAATAGCATTTTATTAAATTTCTTCCAAAATTTCATGACTTTCTGATATGTAAAAAGTTTTTTTTTTATAAAATGACGATAAAGTTTCATAGATATAACTGGATCGTTAGTTTGGTACTATGTATCACAGTATTTTTTCAACATGTGTACATGACAATTTTAGGCCTAGATTAGTGTGTGTGAGCTAAAAAAGGTTACAAACATTGTTCAAGACCAACAAAATATCTTATTTTGCTGTACACTAAACTGTTATACATCAAAGCCAAATAATTCTTAACAATAATTCTTAACAACATTTATAAATAATTTTTCTTAGTAACATTTCTAAATATTCCTTAACAATATTTTTAAATAATATTTCTTAGTAACAGTTCTTAATAATAATTCGAAAAGTATTTATGAAATAATATTTCTTAGCAACATTTCTAAATAATAATTGGAAAAGTCATTATGGAATTCTTAATGAAACATTATAATAATTTTTTTTCTAGATTGTGTTATTCATTCACTGTACATCTTTATATATTTTCTAAAATAAGATTTTACAGAAAGTTTTACAGAGTGCATGGTTTGAAAAATGTTGTATGCATCATGTTGTAATTTACAATTTAAGTACAAAATGAGAAAGACAAAATCCGAGTTAAATATATTAAATTCATGTGCGTTTCATATCGCATGTTAAAACTACTTAAGTTCGAATACACTCTGTGTAGGTATCAACATGCTACACCATTCTAACGTGATGCACAATTTAGGATTATTTACGAAATTCGTTTTCAGTTTTGCATGTCAATAAATGATAGCTACCTAGTAAATAACGATTAGTAAATGTCACCATCATTTTCACCATCAGTTATAGAAGTTTCTCGAAAACTAGCTAATGCTGTTTCTCTCGTACTTCATTGTTACATCATGATTGCACGCCATAAAAGGCTTTCCAGCTGATCTTTCCCATCAAGTGAACTGCATCTCTCTTCAGTATTTAACTTTGTGCACGTTTTCAAACGTTTTCAACCACGTTTCTTTGAATAAACATGAGCATGCATGCCCTCCTTATTTGTCAATATCTATACTTGGCAATTGTGGCGTCAAAATGTAAATAATACTGCATCCAGCCATTCTTCCCAATATGCAACCTTGTAGGCATGCTTACAAACACTTTGAATGTATGTGTGCATTCGCTTTCCTTTCAGAAATGCGCATTTAGATTTAAAATTATGCAGCTGTTTCACAATTGCGCCCAACTTTATTGAATTGAATAGATTTGGTATCAAAACACGCTAACTCTCGGAATGCCAGTTTTATGCTACTATTGTATATTCAGATTATCTAATAACATTGAAATTCAAAATTGCTATGAATCTGCATGCATGCTCCAGAGCACAATGTCTGCATCTTACATCCACACAGGCCACTGTGCATGGCAATTTCAGGTCAAATTAGCGTTGTTTGCCTTAATATGAAGCATGAATTATGCATAGGCCAACAAGTGCATGCGCCTATAGGCGACTAAGATTTCCCTCTTATTTCTGAAATATTTTGCAATGCAAACATGTTTATCGTGTGGAGTGCACATTACATCGATCATGTTTACTTCTACAGTCTCGATCTACTCTTTTTACTATATATAGCACACTTTTGGCATCAAAAATAGCAGAAGGCAAACATGTATAAAAACTTCCAGTTATTAAAAGATATGCACTCACCACATCAATGCTGTTATTAATTAGCTATGAAATGAAATGACTGAGCGTTGACTTACCTAGAAAGAGAAGAAAAAAAATGTATTAGGAATTTAAAAAATTACTATTAGACAAAATACTTGAAAATGTAGAACACCTCTGATTTTCGTGTAAGCTTCCCATATGGAAAAATGATATGTGAAGCATATACTATCAATATATGTATATATATATGCATAATATATGTTTCATATAATTACGTCAAAGTGGAATATATTGAAAATATATGTCCAAGGACTCCATATATTAGATTAGGCAAATTTTGGTATATTTTCCATATATTGGTAATTTATTTTCAAACATATTTATCGCATATTATTTTTCCATATGGGTTGGTTGAAATTTATCGAATCGTGGGTTTACTGCACCATAAGATATATTTGGATTATTAGTCTATAGACATATATACTGCAGAATGTAGATCACATACAATGACACATCAGAAACCAAAGCAAGTTGACTCGAAATCTAGTTTGAAGTAATTTTCGTGACTGGGATAAAAATCATGATGTTGGTAACCATCTTGTGTATTTAATACCTCGCAAGTTCAAAAATATATACAATCTCATCAACGTGAACCTGCAGTGCATTTAAAATACCGATTTGACTGTGGTTGTAAGAAACCGGGTTTAATAATTGTCGATTATTTCAAATGTCAACTGTAAAGCATTGAAAAGGGAAAAGGACACCAAAAGAAATGTGTCCACAGTTTCAAATGTACTTGAATTTTTAAAATCTCGGAAAAGTCGGGAATTATGACTAACTTTGTGTTAAACACCAATTTTATGCTGGAATTTCCATTTTAGAGGTCAGTAAATTTCCGTTAATCAGAAAACCTTGGAAAAATGTCGTGGAATTGGAAGCGACTCGAGGCGAGTGCTCGGAAATTTATAGGATGGGTTCCAACAAAATTTTCTGGACACCCTACTTTTCATACAAATTAAGGATGTCCAGGAGGGAGGGGGGGGGGGAGTGTGGGCTAACATTTTCTGGACACCCTACTTTTCATACAAATTAAGGATGCCCATGAGGTGGGGGAGTGTGGGCTAACATGGACACCATGTGCACGGGGGAGGGGCCCTAACTTACGAGTTACCAAAGTTTGGAAACATGAGTTTAGAGAAATATGTACGGTTTGCAGGAAAAAAAAAACACTCGTCAACACCTTCACCAAACTGCTGGCATGTTTCTCATTCTGCAACGTTTGCCAACGTATTTTATGCTTCATCGGATGCGAAGTGTATCCATTTTCAGTTTATTATTCATGAATTTCACAAACATCGTTCGTATACAAGATAAGGCTGAACACACGAGACATTTCCCCGGTTCTTAAATGGCAAGTAATGTGCGTTTATAGGCCAGTAACGAAGCTGACAATTTGGCTAAGTTTCTTATTATTCAACGTCATCTATTAAGCATTTATGAGATGAGGTGACGAGAAGGTGCTATGTAATTTCCAACATGCACTTGTGCCATGGCGTCGTTTTTATCTATTTTTATTTTTTTCTACTTCTTATCTGGGCGATTGTTGCATAAATGTATGAGAAATGCATCGTCCGCATCACGCGCCTTTTAAGTTGTTGTAAGCTGATTTGGGCGCATTTATCTTTATGGGGCGAATTTCTTCATAGACAACGACTTTGCACATCGCCATCTTAAACGATATTAACATAGATGTGAAACGTTAGCCCCCAATGGCCTATAATGGGCCGAGACGTTTTTACGAGGACAATAAACGCCATCCTTATGGGCCAATGGCATGCGAGGCGTTCATGGAGATGGCATGCTCTACTCCAATTTCGACACATAAGGCCAGAAACATGCAATGTCTTGAGAGAAGGGTAAATGCTATTCATTGGCAATGACAAAGGATGACACTGCTATATTGGCTGTATATAGATAGATGGAAAACCCTTGCACTGATAATCGTAAGATATACTAACTTTGCGAAGAAATCCTTGTGTACAACAATGGGGACGATGGTTAGTTGTCAATTATGGCTCTAGCAATAAACCATGTGCACAAATGGAAATGGAAATTAATCAAGTTATAGGACCTAACGTTCAATGCGACAATCGTGTTTTTTTCGCCTTTCGAGAATGATAGATGACCAATTCTTTGAAGGTGCTATTTATTGATGGATTAATAACGTCTGATAAGATTCGGTTAAGTTCAATGGGGAAAGGGTGTCCACTATAGGCCATCTTAAAATATGTGGGCATTGTAAATGAGTATAGTACAGTTAAGGGAGAATAACATTTCTGGGTCAGTTTGTCACTTGAAAACTGCATGTTCATTCCTACACATTACTAGAATATTTAAATTAGCATTACTACACTTGTACCTCGCTATACGGCCGCTCTTTATACGGCCTTTCGTTATAACGGCGTTTTATAATTATGGGACTTTTTCGATTTGCGGCCTACAATGTCTCTTTATACGGCCAAAAAAAATGCTGTAATTAAAGAAAGTGGCCAAAAAATGTGGTAAGTTACCTCAATTTGTAAAACAAGGTCGGATTTGGCTATAACAATGGATTTAACTTAGTTTAAGAAGGTAAAAAAAATGAAAATCACAATGCACAAAGAATTGATTCGTTATACGGCGTTTCGCTTTACGGCCAACTTTTCCGGAACGTATCTAGGCCGTAAAGCGAGGTATGAGTGCACTTGTATAAAAAAAGACGCGTGGAATTTTTGAAATAAAATGTGCTATTAATTAGTTATTATTCCATGTTTTAATCAAAGTATGCAAATATAAAGTACAGTAGATTGCACTGTTATTAATTAACGCTGTTAATGCAATTAGCATGGATGTAAAGTCTTATGCACATCTATTGTAATCTCAGCAAAATTTTAAAATGTTGGCACTTAAGCCAAAATAAAATTTCCAGTTCATTTTATCCTGTTAATGATTTTGTACTTCAACTTAATGATTCATTTTTGGCAGTGGAATATGTGTTTGCCATTAATTACATCTATTGCACACAGATTAAAGTAAGTATTTGTAGATATATCATAAACTTTTAAAATTATTAAAACCTTTCTGTTAATATAAATACTTCTACAATATACCAGGTTGATCTAACTTCATACCTAAATAGCTGCAATAGCGCCCTAATTACAATATTTAATGATTAGATACATTACTTATATTTTTTCTGTAAATAAACTCTTTATGTGTTCAGTGTAAGGTCCTGATTACGGACCTTTGCCATATAACCCACAAATCGGTCACAAATGTAGATTCGAATAGCTTTAAT
>JAQGAE010006097.1:0-10513 GCA_034696685.1 Julus scandinavius
CACTCCACCAAAAGTAGCCGCACGAGTTGCGGGCTATTCTCCAGAGAAATTCAGCAGAAATCTTTTTCACACTAGACGAATTATAAATAGGAACAAATTGTCCTACAAAACACATTTTTCAGATTTTAAATCTGACGTTTGGTTGCTGAGAAAAACACATTTTTACTTGATTTATGCAGGTGAGTCGATTTGTTTGCACTAGAGTGTACATAGATGTACAGTCATACTGTATATATGGACATACATGGTCAGACATTAACATGTATGATACATTAAAGTAAAAAAAGGGCTCATAATGTCCCATATGTATACATGCTATATATAATTTATCAACTCGGGTAGTCCCAAAACAACTCAAAAGTAAGTTGCATTGAAAATATGTTAACAACTTCCACATTTAGATTCATAACAATATTTTTTGAAAAAGTACGAACATTTATGGATGTCCCAAAAAACTAATTTTTTTAAAACGGAAAATACAGAAATAAAAATATTAATTTTTTGTCTCGCGTTGAAATTAAGAGGTAGATGCCACTATGCAAATATTGATTTTTTAAGTAATTAAGATATACCTCAAAGTATGAGAAAAAACATTATTTTAAGGGGATTTGATATGGCAATAAAATAAAAGATTAATTGAAAAGAAATTACATAAAACCATGCCAAAATTTCATTTTTGAAAACAACTCGTTTCAGGGAAGACATTGTTTAAAATTTTTCATGTAAAAATATTTATAGTGGAAAAATGTGTATATAAAACTGAATATTGATTTTCTTTCTCTTACCTATGTCACAAGCCTTGCATTTACTATTTACGCCTATAATTAAAATGGACATTAAATATGTTATGAAAATTTTCTGACATGTTTATGAAGATTTTGAGATAGCCCGGATATAAATAGGGTAAATATATTTCAAATTCATTTTTTTAAGATAACAATTTTATAATTGCCTACGCTATTGAAAATTGTCGATGCTCGCGGAATGGATTTCAGCCAAGTTGAAAATCGATTTGAATACAATTTATGCGTTTGAATTGTATGCGTAATATTAACATTAGCAACACATACATCATGTGCATTTGCATAGATTCTATCCAAAACCGTTTTATGACAAGATGAAATTCATTTCGTGACCACAGCGGAGAAAAATTACATTAGTGATAAAAGTCAATAAAAATATACCGAAAGTTGTCGACTTATCAATATGAAAAATTGTGTTTGGATTTCGCATGTTTCACATTTGTATTTTCAAAAAAACTGCATTTATGCCCATGCGTGATCTCGGGTGAAAATGTCATATATGGAAGGTTACGGACTCGATTTTGCCATATATATGCATGTGTGGACTAGACACACACCTGCAACTTTTTTGGTTATACCTGCAACCAATTAATCCCACATGTTTCATATTTACTAGCAACAGTTTCCCCAACCCGGAAATAGAACCTGTTTTAAAATCTGGTTTCAACTTTTTAGTTGCATGGGAAAATAAATCGCCTGTGGCGAGGCTCAATTGAAAATTGAGTGATCAATTTCCCTGATTGTTGCCAGTCAATTTTACAGTCAATGTACAGTCAATTTTAAAACCTGCACATGAACATACAACATGTAACCATTCATTGACATAGAAAGGGATGATATGCTATGTGGGCAAGTCTTTGCATTTTATGTCTGCTTGATGGTCTAACCATATAAAAGAATACGCCATATCCGTCCATACATGGTTCCATATATATTTGTTTTTCACCCGGGGGGTGTCGCTTATTAAAAATTGGTAAAAATATCATAGTGTGTAGCGGGTTCGCATTTTTCGTGAAATATACGTGAAAAAGTGGTGAAAAATAGTCCAGTATAAAAACAGTGAAATCCGCTTTTGGTAATGTGAAAAAAAGCCGTACGTTTGGATCTTGTGAGAAAATGTCGTGTTTATTAGTGTATAAGATAGAATAAGTGAATGTTTATGTGCAAATATATTTTTAAAATATTCAAGTTTTTTTTTTTACAGTGGCACAAGTCGTCGTGCAAACAAATAAAACCAAATAAACCACAAAAAAAAACCATTCAAAAACTGGTTTTGGCATTTCCTGTAGCCTCAAAAAGGCTTGAAGTGCTTAAAAATGTGAAATAGTTCGTAAATAGTAAGAAAAATAGGATAAGTAGTAGCAGATAGTAAATATGCAGGATTGAGGAGTTTGAAGAGCAACACGTGCGTCTTGAGAGGAAGTACAGATATGGGGAAATAGAGACATCAAAGTGACGTCACATGCAAACACATGCACCACTCGCAAACGAGTACAAAAAACTTTCCCTCACACTAATACAATTTAGTCAACACAGACAACACAAGTTTGAACCACACAATGATTTATGTTCAATCGAAACCTGTTTAAAAAAAGGAACAGCAGTAGTGTTGATATGGGTGGGGGAAAACACTGTCTCGGATCAACCCCAGGTGGAACAATGGAAACCCCCTTGAATATGAATAACCGCTCACCACAAATGTGTTTGGTGTGGTTACCTAGTCTCGAGGAACGACTCCTGTCGACAGGCAAACACACACACCACAAGCATGTTTAAAGTGGTTGCCACTTTCAAGAGAATCGTGTGTCCTTTTAGGTGGACAAACGCATACATGTACCAAACATGTGTGTTTGACGGTGAAATTAATTATTTGGCATAACCAAGAAGGTAGGCCCAAAAGTGGTTAGTGTCGATGCCGCAAACCACAAACCACAAATGTGTTTGCTGTGGTTGCTTCTGCCAAGGGATGTTTATTTACAACAACCCCTAAAGACAGACATACACGTAATTCAAACGTGTTTAACTGTAATTGCAACTTTTAAAAGATTTTTAGACATGCCCCCTGAAAGAGGCAATCACTCAACACAAACGTGTTGAGTGTGGTTGCCCTTTTAAAGGAGGTGACCCGTGAAAGTAGGCAATCACTCAACACAAGTGTTTAGTGTGGTTGCCCGTCTTCAGGGCTTCACTCTTATAATATTTATTGGCCAACAAAGTGATTTTTATGTTGAGGTTGATTTGGAATAAACACCAAAAATGTGTTTGATATAGCATAAAAGTACACCTCACGTGTGTTTCATGCGGTTATTTCTTCCAAGGGGGGTAGCACTGAACAATGATGAGTGCAATGTGATGGCTTGAAACACAAATGGCTCACAAATGTGGTTACTAGGTGGTGCCATGGCATCCTAAAAGCAAAGTGGCGATTCAAAAGGTGTTCATAAAGTACGTGAACTTTTGCATAAGGATGTTTAAATTTAAATTCCTGGATTGCGATTCCAGCACCACCTAGTCTCGACTCTGGTCCCCAATAAAACATGGAATTTCCCACAAATTAACGAGCGATGTTTTAAAAGAAAGGTTAATTGGATGTGATGTAACCACGTTGCGATGAATAACCACGGGGTTTTTTTTTGTTTGTTTGTTGCCAAGGCTTCGTGTTCGTATAATATTTTAGTTTTAGTTTTTTTGCAGGTGAAAAATTTTGACGTAATTGTGTTTGACGATAATAGGAATGAGAGAGAAACACATTGAAAAGTGTTAACGGAAAAAGAGAGGTAAACACGATTAAAGTAAATTGAAGTTGCCATGCCGAAGAGTAGGAGAAAATATTGATTTTTTAGAGAAATGTGTAGACCCATTCCGGGTGGAAATACCACATATAGACATGTATAGACCAGATCTTGCCTTTGAATAGCCATACATAGCTAAGTTTGGGACATAATTAATGATAGGATGGCAATATTAACTTTTGGAATGGTCATAAATTGGTTTTTAAGCCCACACTTGACTATAAAAGTTATGTATGGATTATTTTACGTATATATTGTCCATATATTCTCATGCATGGGCCCAATTTACCACTGAATGGACATATACTGCATGAATGCACCATATTTATCACTCGAATAGTCATAACTACACCTTAGTGCAAAAAAATAGACTCCCTGCATGAATCAAGTAAAAATGTGTTTTTTAAACATTTTATTTCTGCTTATAATTCGCCTAGTGTGAAAAAGATTTCTGCTGAATTTCAATGGCGAATAGCCCGCAACTCGTGCGGCTACTTTTGGTGGAGTGGTCATTTTATCGAGAAACCATTAATTAACACTATGTCTGGATATGTGTTCATTAATCTCTGATAATCAAATTGCATTCAGAAAGACTTACAGCCAAAGGGGTAAAACAATGTATATGGCATCAATAATGAAAATTTGTGTTGCTTTAATTTTAACATTTTTCGTCTCAAGGATGAACCGGGAATTTTATGAAAATTAGGCGAATTATAAAGAAGAGTAAATTGTCTACAAAACACATTTTTCCTATTTTAAATCAGACATTTGGTTGGTGAGAAAAACACATTTTTACTTGATTCATGCAGGTGAGTCGATTTTTTTGCACTCGAGTGTAGATATGTGCTATTAATCATTCTAATCTTTGGAATAGCTATATATAAAAATATTCTTAGACTTGGGCTGTATAGTCAAGTTAAGAATATTCGCAAACATAATAATCGTACAAGAGAAAACAATGACTTTTATGGTGAAACATGCGCTTAAATGGCCACAATCTGTATAAGTCGGATGTGGGATGGCTCATACATGGTCTATTTATATATTTTTTCCACCCGGAATGTGTAGATCCATTATGTTAAAGTAAAAAAGATAGACAAATTTTAAAATAATGAAGTGTTAGTGGTGTCACAAACCAATTTTACCTTCTTGGCATTCGTGTTCAATGAAAACTAAAAATATTGTGGTTCGGCCTTTTTTGCGTTTCATACGTTTCAAACTTAATCGTAAATTGTTTTTGTATTCAACGTTGGGGGAAAAAATTTACTAACGCTTTTGTCATGGAAATTTCCAACGGTTTAAACCCTCTGGTGTGCTTTTCTGAAGAAATAATGCTCAAAATGGCGACGTGACTATTGATTTATCGTCGTGTTATTCTATCTCTTCTAGTAAACAAAAAAAACCCGCAAAAAATACACAAAAAAACGAGAACAGAAGTCTCACGATATCTTTAAAAAAGCAAGACTACCCATCTTCCCCATCCAACTCTATTAATCATTCAAGGGAATGATTGATGCTAAATAAGACTGGCGAGCAAGATTTCGCAGACTAGAGACAATATCTGTTGTTTTCCATATGTGTCCGAAAACATTTATGCCCATATATGGAATTCGAGTGTCATTATAGGAAGAAAATAACACAGACATAACAGAGAAAATAATGGCCATATAGTATGCACACTTTCCATTACATTTTGTAAAATATATTTGTTATATTCACGTTTTTTAGAAAAAAATACATGAATATAGTATCTGTGCATCCTACCATGTTCTGTATGGTCAGTGACACCAATTGCCATGTATTACCTTACATGTTTGTAAACATATTTTCTAATCATGTGTTATATAGACAAATGTTTCCAGACATATATGGAATATGAGAGATATAGCCAGATATGGAATGTGATGCGGCATAAATCACTAGTTAAAATTCGTAAATCGTCTTTATCTGCATTATTTGATGTTTGCCTCATAGGTTCTCCATCTTAAATGACTCCCTTTTGGACCCTCTACACACCCTCTTTATTTGTACAATTGCGAGAAATTACACCCTGTATATTTGTTTAACACCCAGAGTGGTTCTTCCCATTTTTAAAAAAACATGAATTGAAGTTCCTAAACAAATGAATATACTCTTAAGGCTGTGTTTACGAAAAGGATTTAAACAAACAAATAAATAAATACTGCAGTGGTCTAAAGTACACTAAATAATACCGCAAAATTGGATTTTATGGTATTGCCACAAAAGCCAAAAAATTTTTGTCAATAAAAACAAACAAACATAACGATGGTTTCACGGCAGCATAGTTACATTTATCGGGTATGCTATAAAAGTATGAAAAAAATTACATGGGACTGAGCATTTCATTTCCAAGAAGCAAACAATTTATTTTTTCGCAGAATAATAAAAAAAATAAAAGGAGCAATTTGGAGGGTAGTGAACTTAGCTGTTTGCAGTTTCCAACTAATCAAATTTTTGATTTACGCCAAACAAAAAAAAACTATTTTAAAAGGTAGAATAAAGCAGTTCGATGAAGCATTTTTGTTAAATTAAGTGTAACTTCAGTCGCCGTATTTTATGGATCAAACTCTGATATCCTAATGCACTCAAAACCATCGAAAAGTTTTTTGATAGCTGTGGTCATGGAATAGATTTCATCCTAGATGAAACCATTTTTCAGCTAGAATGAAATCAATTTCGTGAACACAGCGACTCTGGACTTAAAAGCGTTACATTCCCAGGGTAGAAAAACTGTATACGGACATTGTAAGGGCTAAGTTTATCCTTTGAATGACCTTGCATGAACTAAGCATAGGACTTAAGCATCGACTTAAGCATACGAGCTGCTTTTAGACTTAATTTTAAAGCTTCCATATTGTCTACATAAGCCTGGAATGATGCAGTATATTACCATACATGACCATACAAATGGAATTAATGGCTATATGTCTACAATTTTGGATGTATAGAAAATATAGAAAATATGGAAAGGCCCATATATGGATGTGTTTCCACAAAGACAGCTACGTTTCCTGCGAACATCGCGATATTTAACATATTTGCAGAATTCTGCCCTTCTCCACGAGAAATCCTCGATTCTTATCGATTTTTAGGATGCAAATCTGCTTTACGTAAATCTGGGTCACTACGCCATTAAAGAGACACTATTTAGAAGGATGTATGAAACGCTGACCAGAGGGCGAGGGTTGACCAAAAAGTGACCAAGAGGAGGACACAGACCATGGTTAATGGGAGGAGATAGGGGACAACACCGAACATGAAAATTCAAAACGATGGTTATAAATTCGATATATATTTTATACATACTTGCCCTACCAACAAGCTGAACAGCACGAACACCCTTCCTAAAAAGCGCCACTGGCAGCGATAAAACACAAGACAGTGGATAGAGAGAGAGATGAAGGATGGGCGAGGGGGGGAAAGAAAAAACACAAAAAACAAATGGGAGACTGTTAGTAGAAGAAACCATATTTGCAGCGATTAATCAACCAAATAGCTCTTAGCAAATCGCTAGCTAAACCACTCGCAAACACGCGGGAATGGGTTAGGGCTAAGGGAAAGGGAGATAATAGGGGTATTCGGTAATTGTATGAACGACCCTTCTCTTTAAGGTTCATTTTCTTTAGTCTAGGCACACACTAGCTACGTTTTCTCGCAACTTTTCTAGAAATCACCAGTGGCAATCAAACACTTGATCCAATACGTTTTATTTTTACCAGTAACAGTTTCCTCACCCCTCAAATAGAACCTGTTTTAGTTGGCTCGCCCCTGAAATTGAACCTGTTTTAGTTGGCTCGCCCCTAAAATAGAACCGGTTTTAATTTTTTAGTTGCATGGGCAAATAAATCGCCTGTGGGCAAGGCTCAATTTAAAATTGAGTGATCCATTTCTGTGATTAAATAGTTGCACGAAAAGTTGCCAGTGTGCGCTTAGCCTTGCTCTCTGGGGGAAATCGCACATTTATTCACTCCGTATTAATATGCATGTTGATCGTTTGCTCAATATAGTCAAAATTCATCTTTTAAAAATGTTTGATATTTTTCAAGAATTTTTAATGTTTTTCTATGTTTGCAAATTTCTGAGATATCGTTCGATTTCCGATATATTGAGCCAAGTTTGATTTCTGATATCAGATGTATTTCTGGTTTTTTGTTTTCACCATAAGATATTTTTTTCTCAACCAATTTTTAATACTTTTTATCCAATATATGAAACGGGATTTTGAAATTGACCAATTGATGTCCCTTTTTTTCTGCGGTGTTTACGATGGCTAAAAATACATTCGTGTACAAATGTACGATTCCCCCGAATCTAAAACTTTACATGATAAAAGCGGATAAAATTCTGTACGAAAAGCTATACGCATTCATTCATTATTAATGATGAATAGAATAAAAAGGTTTTGTGCGAAATAGAAGAAATAGAAAATGGGGAGAATTATAAAAGAATTAATAGTATATATATATAAATATATAAAAATGTGCAAAAAAGCTGATAAGGAAAATATTATAGATTAAAAAATATGGAAAAGGGGAGGGGGACTGGGATGATTATTAGTATTTAATATAAATGAGAGATAAAGAGCAGGCATGATTGTAATCGATGCATCAACAAGCAATTCATGAGAAATTGGGGATTAAGAGGAATAAAATATAGGGAAAGATGTAATATTAAAATAGCGAAAAATGAAAAACGAAGCTAAAAATTTATGAAAAATTCATATTGTTAATTAGCAGATTTCATGTTTAGCTGCATTTATTTATAACCGATTTATATTTTTCATTTTTTTTTTCCTTTTTTTTTTTTGAAAAAAGCTATATTTGGAGAAAACAATTTGAAGTATTTTGTGAATAAACTCTCCACCATTTCGGATTTTTCGGAAAAAACACGAAGAATTTTCGGGAAATTTTTCAAAGCTCTTCGACACGAGCACAGTCTGAAGATTTCCTACCTAAACAATTACATTAAAGTGAAGATTCACACCATAAAGGGAAAACTGTTCAAGATGTTTTTAAGAGATTAAAAATGTGGATGTTGAAACCACCATGATTTTGGAAACGTTCCATTGTGGTGTGAATCCTCCTCGGACATTCAATAACGAAAACAAACTGCATATACATTATCAAAGCTCCTGAATTTGCCACTTCTGCACGCTTTCCGCCATGTTTTCTGCCAAGATTAGTCCATTTGAAGGGATTGAATTTTAAGTCACGAACACGAAAGAAATAGAAAAAGTGCCACCAAAGATGGCGAACGAGCGTGGCTAATCTGTCATCTTGATACAGTAGAACCTGTCTAAATGAATATGCTAGGGACCAGTGAAAAATATGCTTTTAGACAGGTTCATTAATATGCACGGGTCCCAAGTCGGAACTGGAACATTTTATGCTATTAGACAGGTTATTCATTTACACCGGATGCATTTAGACAGGTTCTACTGCATATGCTTAAAACCAGTCAAAAATATGCTTTTAGATAGGTTATACTGAATATGCTTGGAACCAGTGAAAAATATGCTTTTAGACAGGTTATACTGAATATGCTTGGAACCAGTGAAAAATATGCTTTTAGACAGGTTCATTAATATGCACGGGTCCCAAGTCGGAACTGGAACATTCTATGCTATTAGACAGGTTATTCATTTACACCGGATGCATTTGGACAGGTTCTACTGCATATGCTTGGAACCAGTGAAAAATATGCATTTAGACAGGTTTTACTGCATATGCTTGGAACCAGTTAAAAATATGCTTTTAGACAGGTTCTACTGCATATGCCTGGAACCAGTGAAAAATATACTTTTAGACAGGTTCATTAATATGCACGGGTCCCAAGTCGGAACTGGAACATTTTATGCTATTAGACAGGTTATTCATTTACACAGGATGCATTTGGACAGGTTCTACTGCATATGCTTGGAACCAGTTAAAAATATGCATTTAGACAAGTTCTACTGAATATGCATGGAACCAGTGAAAAATATGCTTTTAGACAGGTTCTACTGCATATGCTTGGAACCAGTGAAAAATATGCATTTAGACAGGTTTTACTGCATATGCTTGGACCAGTTAAAAATATGCTTTTAGACAAGTTCTACTGAATATGCTTGGAACCAGTGAAAAATATGCATTTAGACAGGTTTTACTGCATATGCTTGGAACCAGTTAAAAATATGCTTTTAGACAGGTTCTACTGCATATGCTTGGAACCAGTGAAAAATATGCTTTTAGACAGGATCTACTGAATATGTTTGGAACCAGTGAAAAATATGCTTTTAGACAGGTTCTTCTGAATAGTGTTGGGTACCAGTGAAAAATATGCTTTTAGACAGGTTCTACTGCATATGCTTGGAACCAGGGAAAAATATGCATTTAGACAGGTTTTACTGCATATGCTTGGACCAGTTAAAAATATGCTTTTAGACAAGTTCTACTGAATATGCTTGGAACCAGTGAAAAATATGCATTTAGACAGGTTTTACTGCATATGCTTGGAACCAGTTAAAAATATGCTTTTAGACAGGTTCTACTGCATATGCTTGGAACCAGTGAAAAATATGCTTTTAGACAAGTTCTACTGAATATGCTTGGAACCAGTGAAAAATATGCTTTTAGACAGGTTTTACTGAATATGCTTGGAACCAGTAAAAAATATGCTTTTAGACAGGTTCTACTGCATATGCTTGAAACCAGTGAAAAATATGATTTTAGACAGGTTCTACTGCATATGCTTGAAACCAGTGAAAAATATGCTTTTAGACAGGATCTACTGAATATGTTTGGAACCAGTGAAAAATATGCTTTTAGACAGGTTCTTCTGAATAGTGTTGGGTACCAGTGAAAAATATGCTTTTAGACAGGTTCTACTGCATATGCTTGGAACCAGGGAAAAATATGC
>JAQGAE010006098.1:0-10513 GCA_034696685.1 Julus scandinavius
CAAAGTGGAACGAGATAGCAATGGCGATTTCTTGCTATCACAACGTGCAAAGATCATTCAGATGTGTCGGGCACATGATCTAGAAGAAACAAAGCTTGCACGTACTCCGATGGAGGTTGGCTTTCTAGCCACAAACACAGAGGGCCGTCCAGTTCTTCCAAACAACGACAGCTAGTATGTTGTACACCATACAAATAATGCAATGCTTAGTAATTGCTTAATTCTCTTATTTCAGCAATTATTTTTTGTCTCTAAGCTAACCCAAGTAGCCAAACAATTTTGGGAAAATTATGTTTTGCTAATGTAAATGCAGCACTGTATAAATGTCCCTTGTTTCAGCATTGGTGCAAGTGTACACCGCGCAATTTGGTGTATTGCACACCACACTGCCAGTGCCTCCTGAGGATTTTTGTCCTCCAGATTTACTTTGTTTAGCTGTTTTCATAGTGTTTTTGTTGTTGGTGGTCTGGTTTGTATAGTAGGCTTCCCTTTGGAAGTGTCCTCTTTTTTTCCAGACCATTTGGGATGGTTATCCGTGGATGAACCATCCCTAGTCTTTTCTTTGTAAGGGTTTAACTTATTATCTTCCTTCTTGTTGTTGGGGTACTGTTCGGAGCCCTCAGAGGAGTTGGATTAAGTGTTTTTTACTTCAAACCCATGAGAAGAGTAATCCAACTTCGTGGTATTCTGCAAGTTTGCAAAAATCCCACAAATCCCTAACCTCGGGAGAGCTCGGTAGATTTGCTCTACCTGACTATCCATGTCAGGGATCTTGATTATTATCTCAAACTGAGAAACCATGAAATCAATTAATTCATGGCTACTCTGGCCCCGATGCTGTCTTATTTTCGAAATACTTTCTTTCTAGATATGGTCTGGTGCTTGGGTTCTAAACCGGCCCTTCATGTGATGGAGGGCCTGCGAGAAGATCCTGCGAAATTCCTTTATCCACGGAAAGCGTCCTTCGTCAGAATCCAGAAAAAAGTTTCCTTCCACTGCGCTTCTGTTACCTGGAAGCAATTCGCTATCTCTAGGAACTGATCCAGATAGTTTTCAAAGGTCCCTTTCTTCCCTGAGAATTTAGAGACCTGAGCAAAAATCTGAGTGAGTCTATGAGACTTTCAGAACAGCAACTACATCTGGGGCTAGGAGCGTAGGATCCATTCCTGAAGATGTAACGGAATGGCTACTGGTGTAGTCCACCGGAAAGATATTCACAAAGGGTCTGCGGACATCATCTGTAGCCAAGCCTACATTCCATGAAGCTGCAGTGGTTGGTGTCCGTATAGATGGATCACCAAGCCTAAGCATGGTAGGTCCACCAGCCTGAATACTTAGTGCTGAGGCCATGCCATACCCTTCTGGGGGACCGTACCTGGGTTAGGTTATCCCACTGGCACCAGTGCTCCAAGGGCTAGCTCTTTCCGTAGGGTTAGGTTCCAAGGAAGGCTGTGAGGCCAGACCTGGAACCCCCAGTAGAGGAGCTATTACTTAAGGGTCTCATTGTGGGACCCAGAGAAGCAATTGGACTAGGGTCAGTGCCCATAGGTCTTTGCTGCCCCTTTAGCTGTCGGAGTATTTCCACTTCTGCGGTAGCTTGTTTCGATTTTTCTTGCTACAACAAAAGTTGGAGCTAGAGAATCCTAACGGTGGGGTCTGGTGTGGGAACACTTCCCCTGCTGAGTCAGCTGTTGTACAGCTAGCTGGTACATCCTTTGCATCTGTATGTGCATGTCTGGATGTGCCGATTATTGTAGAGTCGACTGGAGCATGGGATGGTATCCCACCCCTTGTTGTAGTGGTGTATGGATTCAATTTCTAGTCCAAAGTTGAGCCCTGGTAGCATTTGCGCTGGGGGTGTTGTGGTGGTGTATGTCTCCGCACTGTTAGGCATGGAGTACACGGTTTGTTGGGACACAATTCCGTCACTGTGTTTGGAGAAACTCCAATTGTATGGGAACTTGGTGGACCCAGTGTGCGTTCTTATAATGCCCTGTGAGTAGACAGTGTTCAGCCTAGAAACGTTGGTCGCCAATTATTGGAAGCTTCCTGTAGTGGATGCACTCAATGGTTGTGTTCCTCCGGATGTTGTCTGACACCTGGAGGTTGATGTTCCTCCGAATGTTGTTCAACACTCGGAGCAACCTCTGGGTGCTCAACACCTGGAGCTTGGTCAGCACCCGGATCTTGGGGGATAGGTGGATGTTGCACTCCTTCGGATGTTCGAGCCAGCGGAGGAGAGCTGTCTTTGCCCCTGTTTACTGGTAACCATCCTGTTTGGTTCCATTAGGAGCTACTATCAAAGTACTTAGGTTTGAGATGTGGGCAAATATCTGATAGGGTTAGCAAGACAGCCTGCGGAGGTTTTGAAGCTCTGAGTGTCTGCTAACAGGCGGCAACAGGACGGTCGGTAGCTGGTACCGATCAACAAGACTGTTGTCCGTCACGTTCCTACAGGAAACTTTGTCTTACATGTTTTTGAGATGAGCTAAAGTGGATATTAGCACAATATCCAGCTGAAAAAAAAACCTACTTGAGCCTTTTTATGTTTTCAAAAGTAAAATTCACTTTATTTCAACTTTTACATGTTTTTCATAAGGAGCACATAGTTTTCACATAGCAGACTCAAGAGTGACAGCTTGGGTGACTCTTTTTAAAATTACTGTGTCTTTTATACCCTTTGTGTCCATCTTGGCACAACAGGAAATTGACCTAATGGAGGTCAACTCCTTTGATCCCCAGATAGGCACCATGCGTCTATAAAGATGCCAGCAGTTAACACAGGAAATGGTACTGATTTCCTGTCACCCTTTCTTTGTTGAGCTGCCTCTGATGACCCTCTGTCACCGGTCTCTGATGTCACTGTTGCAATAGCAGCTTACAATAATAATTATTAACTGTGTGAACTGTAGGTGCTTATGAATAAGATCGAAAATGACAGTATATTAAAAAGTGCCGGAAAAAACTAAAAAACAATGGGAGACATGCATTGTACGGTGGCACCTAATGGTGACAGTGCCACCTAATGTTAAGGGATGTCACAAACTTAGACAATAAAAATGTAATTTTTGCTAATAAAAATGATACTAATTAAAATGACACTAAATACTCAGCCCACCTGGCAATTGGATTTGTTTATGATTTTTATTTGGTAACTTATAAAAGATATAAGGAGAGGCCGAATTTTAGAGGAACTATCATGGTATTTAACTGTAAACAACTGTAAACAAGTCTGTAAAACTGTTTAGATGGCAAAGGGGGTGACACCGCTCAGTCACTCTGCACTTTACCAGTTCCTGTTTTTAAGCTTTCAGTTTGTAGTTAAACAAATTTTTAGAATGTCAAACAGGACAAGTTGGATATCTACTTACGAAATTTCCTTTTCAAATGGTTTCACGAATGGGGAGCTTTTCATGGTTTGAGTCTTGGCTATGTGGTCATCGAGAAGCTGCTGAATGTCGTCAATGGAGCAAAAAATGCTTGTTCCTGTCTCACGATAAGGGATGAGACAAAACTCCATCTGATAATTAAATGAGATAACAACCAAGTAATAAGTTAACATAAATCAGACAAAAATGCAATTAATGGGGATGCATGAGCAGGGGTACCATCGGGATAATGCACGTTTGGCTACAGACTACTATAATAAAGGTGATCGAGTCAAGCGAATTTGGTTTCCCAGTACACACAGTACATAGACACAAAGAGGATATTAGGGTACCACGAGGTTCATAATGTCTCTTTCAAGAATATTGTGTAGTGTTAATGGGTTAACAGGTGTGGGGGTGGTATTGAGCAATGTATAGGTTCGAGATGATATCCCAATTTTATACAAAATGACGGCATATAAGCACACAGTAGAGCTCTCAAACATGAGGTTGTTAGATGAAGAGGATACTGGCCAGAGGGTGAGATGACTTTGGTGTGCTAGTGAGGGGTTAAAAGAGGGAATAAAGTTAAGTGAGGAACTGGAGGAGGAGATTGTGCTTTTATCCTGTAGAAGGTGCAACTATTGGAAAGACAATCTTTGGGTGAGGGAATGGTGAGCAGGGAATAAGGACAAGAGATACTATAAGGGTTCTATTTGTCGGATGTATACCTATCTTGTTACATATTAAATAGGCACTAGAAAGCTAAAGTGAATAGTCATGTTTTTTATGCTCCTAAAATTGCCCATTTTTTACGATTCACCCGACCTGGATTGCTTTCTAGATTAGGATGAGTTTCTGATTTAGTTAATGTTTGACTACACACTTAATGAATCTGTTTACGATTCCATCGATAACAGTGACCACATGTGCATGGCTCGTGCACTTGTGGTCGCTATGTCCCACTACAAGGCCCATGAACCCGACACAACAGCAACTGAAAAGAAGCATTTCACGATAGTTAGAGATGGCCGGAAGATTCAACAACTTGTTCAGGCTAATGAATTGTGCAACCATGCCAATGTAGATGCATTCCAGCCATGTGGGATGCCCGAAGCTCAAAAGTTTTAGGACTTTCTAAGGCCACTCGGATATCAGCTATACATTTACAGCGCGGATGCCAACTTCTCAGCTGTATTTATTGGGCCAGAAACTTGCAATAGAAGATTTCCTTGCTAAACTATATTAAACACTATGTTGTGCTTAACAGCATGGTCGCCTTCAACAACACCTCCATGTTCTGCTGGTAATGCCTTAAAGGTAATTAATGTTTTAAAGTGCTAACCAATGTAACTTTTGTACATTATGTATTTATTTTTCCATTTGTAATATCGTTTATTAGGTGTTGATGACATTAGGAAACAGCTGTTCTAAAATCTGCACAGCATGTCGGGACAATATGCCATACAACCACGGGCGAAAACATTCGCTACGAAGCCTGCAATCACTACTTTAGAGATGCTGCATGTGTACGGTTTCACGTGGAAAACGGGACTTGCGAGTTCAAGCAACGGTGCCGTAGCTGTTCTATGCTCAAGTACAGAGGTACGGTCCATTTTTGCGGTAAACAGATGTGCCCCTTCTGTAAGGAAATGGTTCATCGGGGGCATTTGTGCTATATGCAAAAACCCACCATCGTAAATGGTTGCATCGAGAAGCGAAAACTCGAAGATGAGTACTCTGAAAACCCGAGCAAATGCCAGAAATTTAACGTTCCCAAAGTAAGGCCTATAACGTATTATTTTGATACCGAGGCCATGCAAGATACCGGGGTACATATAGTCAACCTTGTTGTGGTACAGCACGAGAATGGCGCCGACCAGTTTATTTTTAAAAATTATGCCGATTCCAATGCCAGAGACAAATTCTGTGATTGGATTTTTAAAACCCTTTGCGAAACGAAGGATAAACGACAAGAGCTGATTTTTATTGTTCATTATATGAAGGGATATGATAAGCACTTTATTCTTGAGTATCTATACAAAAATAATTTTTATACCCCTGACATTATATTCACAGGAAATAAAATGATGACCTTGTCGATCAAATCGCACAAAATTAAGTTTGTCGATTCCTTCAACTTTTTGGCCATGCCCCTTTCAAAATTTCTGCAGACGTTCGAGTTGGTCGAACTACGCAAGGGCTATTTTCCCCATTTCTTTAAAACGGGGGAGAATCAAAATTATCGGGGTCCTATGCCAGCCGTTGAACATTACAAACCGGATTCCATGTCAACCGTGAACCGTGCAGCTTTCCTAAAGTAGCATGCCGAGCATGTAAACGACGACATCGTGTTCGACATGCAGAAGGATCTCATGAGCTCCTGCATCTCCAATGTCAACATATTACGTCGAGGATGCCAGAAGTTCCGCTGAATGTGCAGGGAAATGTTTGAACTGGACCCATTCCTGGAGTGCATTACACTCGCATCCTACTGCCAGCTGGTGTATCGCTGTTGCTTTATGCCAAAAAACAGTATAGGCATAATTCCCTCTGGTGGCTATGGTGGACGGTCAATACAGAGTACCAAAGCGATCCAGTGGCTACATTAAATGAGCCACAACTCGCAGGATCCGGGAAAAATAGGGCATGCACGGAATGGTGGTGAAGTAAAGGTAAGCCCTGCTTTTATTGTGTTTAGTCCATTATAACATAATCTAAACTAATGACATTTTCACGTTTAGCTGTTTGGGAAGTTTTACGTGGATGGATTCCAGAAATCAACCAACACTGTGTATGAGTTCCACGGTTGTTACTTCCACAGCTGCCCAAAGTGCTTCCCGTGTACGACAGCTAATGCGATGCGCCACTGTACGATGGGTGAAGCGGATGCGTTTACCATCAACCGGTCTCAGCAGCTGAAGACTCTGTACAACGTCATCGAACTTTGGGAGTGCGTGTACGACCGCCTCTTGAAAACGGACGCCATTATGCGGGCCTTTGTGAAGCATCATCCGGTCATTGAAAGGCTGGATCCGCGAGATGCTTTTTTTGGGGGACGGACTAGTGCGGCAAAACTTTATTATAAAGCAAAGATGGGCAAACAGCTTGCCTACTACGATTTTTTAAGTTTATACCCTACAGTCAACAAATACGACGAGTATCCTGTAGGGCATCCAAAAATCATTGCGCCTCTTAATTCCTACATCAAAGGCTAGTATTTTGGGTTTTTAAAATGCAAGATACTACCGCCACGCAAGCTGTTCCATCCCGTTTTGCCTCATCGCAGTCATGACCGGCTGCTGTTTTTACTTTGCAAGACCTGTGAAGAGGATTGTTAAAGTGAACCCGGCTCCCACGGCATTGAAGATCGGTCACTTTCAGGAACGTGGATCACTGCTGAAATTGATCTGGCCCTCGACAATGGGTACAAAGTGCTAGAAATATATGAAGTCTGGCACTTTGAAGAACGTGCGAGATACACGCCTGGACGGCCGAATGCAGCAACAGCAGCAGACACGCGACTTTTCGGGGTTACGTCAATACTTTATTGAAGATAAAGCAGGAGGCTAGTGGTTGGCCTTCTGAAGTAAATACCGTCGAGGAGAAACGTGTATTCATCAATGATTACTACAGAAAAGAAGGTTCGTTAATTATTAATTTTAGTGTGTGTTTGTATATGGAAGAGCCTGATTTTTATAATGATACGTTCCAGGTATTCGATTAGAGATGGACAAAGTCAAGGTGAATCCTGGGATGCGAACGATTGCCAAATTGATGCTGAATAAGTGAGTAAAAGCGGTAGACTCGCGTACAATGATGTTGACTTTATATACCAAGCATTTTTAGTTTGTGGGGCAAATTCGGTCAACGGGAAAATCTGCCGTCCACTGAATACTAACGACGCTGGACCGTTACATGACGCTGTTGGTATCGCCCGAATTAAACATCACCGATGTCCATATGGTCAACGAAGAGATGATGATGGTCACCTCAAAGCCAAGGGATGACTTCGTCGAGCCTAACGGACGAACAAACATGTTTATCGCCGCGTTCACCACAGGCTTAGCTTAACTACGACTGTATGGACTTCTGGACCGATTGGGGGTGGATGTTCTGTATATGGACACAGACAGCGTCGTCTTCCGAAGGCTAAACAATCTTGACCCTCTGAAGGATCTTCTGGTGGAGAGTCTTGGTAACGTCACGAATGAGATAAAGCTTGGTCACCACATCATGGAATTTGTATCAGGAGGCCCAAAAAATTATGGCCGCGTGACGTCCGACGGAATTCAAGTATGGAAGGTGTGCGGTCTGACCCAAAACTTCAAACTGCAGCAGACCATAGGTTTTGATGTCATCAAATCCATGGTCACAGCTGCCAAGGATGCCTCAGAGTCCCTGACGTTTTACGATAATGAGATTGTTTGTGATAAACGTACGGGTACATTGAAGAATCGTGAGTGCCTCAAAACTTACAAGTTTAACTTTCAAAAGGGAATCGAGGCCCACGATTTTACAGTGTACCCTTACGGTTATTTTACTATACATCCTTAGTGTTTGTTGTTTGTTTTATTAATAAATAAATAAATATATATATATATCTAGAATTTTGTGTTTGGTTAATTAAGCACGGGGACAACATGGAATGATGACCATTTTTAAGAGCTCTACTACACACCATCACATCCCTCTGCATTAGGTGGTGTTCGACCCTTGGTAGGTTATACCTCGGGTGATGCTAAGCAAAAGTTGCCGTACCAGACCGTGTATACATTGCATAAGCCCATACGAATGAACTACGCCCGGAATCAAACCATCGTTGCAGGTATTGATGACCAATGGCAGGCTGAACTTGTGGACATGCAGGCCTATGTAAAATATAACAATGGTATCAAATACATATTGACAGTTATTGATATATTCTCAAAATTTGCGTGGGGTTTTCAAGTTAGCTTTCAAGTTAGGTCGCCAACCAATAAAATTCAAAACCGATCAGGGTAAAGAATTTAAAAATAAATGGGTGCAACAGTTTTTGAAAAAGCATAAGGTTATTTCTTTTCCACACGCAGCGATAAAAAATCAGCTGTTGTTGAACGCTTTAACCGGACTTTAAAAACAAAAATGTGGCGTTATTTCACGTATAAAAACATGTACAAATATGTTGATGTACTAAAGAACTTTTTAGAAGGGTATAACCAAAGCAAACATTGCAGTATTGGTATGGCTCCTATATCAGTTAATTATACAAACGAAGATCAAGTTTATATCAAGTTATATGGTCAGCAGCCTACAAATCTTGAAGCTGTTAAATTTGAATTTAATGTCGGTGATACAGTCAGGATTAGTAAGTACAAACCTGTTTTTGAGAAGGGTTATCTGCCGAATTGGACAGAACTTTTCACTATTGTAGCCCAAGTCCCTCAGCGCGCCACCGATATATCGCATTAACAATTATCAGGGGGCTAGCATTGAAGGAACGTTTTATGAAGCTGAACTTCAAAAAGTTCCAAAGCCCAATCATGACGCCACATATATTGTGGAAAAAGTTTTAAAACGTCAAAAACGTAACGACAAGTCCTATCTCTTTGTTAAATGGAGGGGCTATCCCGCAAGTATGAATAGCTGGATATTAGCTACGGACGTCATACAGCTTTGATTCACGGTCATGGCAACATTGTTCAAAATGAGCTATAACGTCACTTTACCCTCTAATGTTTGCATGAATATGTTTAAAAATACGCCATCGGACTATACAACCATGCTAGCTCAGCATCTACAGCTCGATGGTCAGTGGGTGGTGGGTCTTACCGAATTACACATACCGTGCACATGGCATAACATAACCCATAGCAACAGTATATTTACAATCGGTTCATGGTCAGCCGGCGGCAAGACGAATGGGGCCTATACGCAAGCCTATTGTCGTATTCCAGAGGGATTTTATGCCACACCTGATGACATCATAGCAGCTATAACTCTGGCCATTTATTGTAATACCAAAAAGCGTTCTTTTAACTTTTCAATATGATCGTACCACTCAACGGGTTGCAGTCAAGTTAGCCGATCCACATCAGTCGTTTCACTTTAGTAACGATAGTAAATTAGCCGAGACATTGGGCTTCAAACAAAATGCTTTTATATTTGCTAATCCTGATAACCCCGGAAATCTTAAAGCGACGATTGTAGCGACATACCCACCCGATATGACAGGGGGCGTGAATAGTGTGTATATCTACACGGATATCGTAGAGCATCAGTACGTGGGTGATAAAATGGCTCCTTTATTATGTGTTGTGCCCGTGGATCGCCTCAGAGAAAAGAACGTATACCACATTTACCAGAAACCGTCATACATACCGGTCACTCGTCAATGCATCGACACCATCGAACTTCATATCTACACCGATTTTGGAGAACCACTAGTATTTGAGAGCGGGAAAGTGCTGGTCAAGCTTCATTTTAAGCTTGTCAGTGCAGGAGAACACATCATCATGGCTCCTACCAACGACTGCACAAGCTATTACCTCAATCAAGCCGGCTATGGCAGTGTTCCAGTATTCCATGGAGCAAGATTTCAACGCGGCTATGGACTTGGAGGATTTTTTGCCAGCATTTTCCGATCCGCTGTGCCTATACTTAAACGTGGCGCTAAGGCTGCTGGGCGCTCTCTTCTAAGAACGGGATTGGACGTTGCCAACGACGCACTAGCCGACTCTGCTAAACAATGATTTTGCCAGACAGGACATCATCTTGCCAACAGAGCAGTCGATCATCTCAAAGCTCAAGTTAGCTCATGGCCCCTCGTTTTTAAACGTAAACGACTGCCTTCATTGCTCCCGCTTAATCCATCAAAAAAACTGAAACTATCGTTTCCAAAGAAAAAGAAGAAGACGGCAAAACGAAAGCAAATCAAAGACATTTTTGGCTAATTATGTCTCGCATACACGTCAATTCGATGAATTGTGCCTCGACACAACTGGATTTATTTGATGTCCCTTCAACGATGGCCCAGACTGAACAAGGCATGTGAATGACACATAAACCTGTTACCAATGTAGCTGATAGTGGTGCCATCAAATTTCGTATTCAAGGCAATGCCGCTCACTATTTGGACTTGGCCAATACCATGCTCTACGTTAAAG
>JAQGAE010006099.1:0-10512 GCA_034696685.1 Julus scandinavius
TTGCCTATCTCATGCTGCCACCTGCTGGCAGCGTGTGCAAAATAACGGACATTTTTCAAACTTTTATATTAATTTTTTAAAAAATCTACCATTTCCAAGTGAAAAACAACAAAATGATGCACCTGCTGATACATCAAGCCACCCCAAACAATTCTCACCCCCACCCAAACCTCCCTCATTCAACTGCGAGTATCTTCGCAAGTCCAACCCATTGAAAAGGATAGGGTTCTGATCCCTCTTAAGCATGTACACATCCCGGGCATCACCTTTTTATCCGTTCAAAGTACATTTTAAACTTAATGGCAACGACAGTTTTTGTATTTTCCCTAGCTGACGATGCTTTCGCCACATTGGTCACATTTCAGGCCCTCCGTCTATTAGGAGCTTTCTAATTGGCACAAATTTGGCGATGGGGGCGTGTTTGTTCGAAAAGAACGACACAACAGAAGCGCGTCCGAAGCTTAAATAAGCGCGCTCTTATGATTCTCTCTGCGCGGCGCTTCATTTCACGTCCATACACGTTCGTCCGACAGAAGGGACGTTCATGTAACGGACGGACGCCATGTATGATTGGCATCGTTCATCACTAGTATTTCCTAGATACCCGGATGTGTGTAGACAGGCTACATTTCAAATGACCGCGGTTATGTGACGTGACGGTCACAAGCTGCATATGTGGGAATCGACCTCACGTTTTCTTCGTTAAAAATTAAGGTCAATTCGCACAAGTATAATACGTGCAAGTCAGGTGTGATAATTAGTGATGAAACATTGAGGGGCCATCCATAAATGCTGTCCGTCCGTCGCGGGATCATTACCCCTTTTAACGAAAGTCCTTTATGGATGGTCCCTTAATGTTTCGTCACTAATTATCAAACCTGACGTTCACCTTTATCCCGATGTCTCTATTCAACACTTGAGAATTCTTTTAAAAAAACGCTTAGTCCTACGATAAAATCTGTGTGTCTTAATTTAAGGTTTTTCTAACTTCTATTTTTCCTTTTATTTTTATTTTTTAGGAGGAAAATGTGAATTTTTGCACTTTTGTGCAGTATGGTTCCATATCCGTCAATTTGGCTTCACTTTATTTGAATGCGATACGCTGTACGTGAAAAGCGCTCCATGCAAAGGCTTGCGTTTCGGATGCCTCGCCTCTAGTTGAAATGTGGAGAATTCAAGTCGGTAAAAACATGTTTTTAGTTTACTTCAGTATTTTATTTTTCGCTTATTTCAACCGGGATGAGCAGGGATGAGTTAAGTTGTGCAAGGAAAGCTATCGTCCAAGGAAATTTAAAGTAATGGTTGGGAAAAACCAATTAAAACTAGTTCGCCCTTGTTGGGCGCCATGTTTGTGTTACCACAACAAAAATTCGAATTATTTCGTAATCTGTAACGAACTTAAAGTGCGTCGGCAAGGATTCAGAATTTCGTGTTGGTTTAAACTCATATTCCAAGCCCGAAAATGAGTATTCTAAAGGAAAGAGAAGAAATTAGCTGTTGAAGGGATGGTCAAAATATGCAGTCAACCCACACGCCATCATTTGAAATCAATATAAAGGTAAGCTAGCATGCCCTATTTAGACCTAGTTGTTCCACTGTTTATCCAATAACAATTTGATATTTGACTAACACCCGAAATATCCTTGACCTTAATAATTAGGCCGTATCAAATCAGATCAGAAATGGACTCGGTGTATAAATGCTGTGACATGGACGTGTAAATACATTATACAGGGTGTGTCAGAAGTCGCAGGTGGCAGTAATCCAAAAATAGTTTGATGTGGCAATTAAAGGCGAATGTTTGGAGTTTAAAAATTCTCAATATAAATCTAGTTTGTTCCTATCAGACATGTCGCGGCGCACCGCAGCGCATCTGATAGGAACACGCCTATTAGTTGCACATTCCCTTAATTCGTCAGCAAAATCGATTCGCGTTAAATCAAGCAGCAAGCTTTCAAGTTTTTTTTTTTTTTTTTTTGATGGAATAGCTGTTGGAAAAAATATTATACCATTAAAGTTGGAGAGTATACAATCTGCATGCGACGTGCTACCATATTAACAACGATCAGTTTATCGAGAGAAAAAAAAATCAATATAAGTTGATGATTCTTCAAAAGATATAAATAAATGCACTCATATAAGCTAATACACATATGCAAGAATACAGCTGCTCAAATTCGTTTGGCTTAAAAGACTTTTTAAAGAGTAACTCAGGGTAAAACAATAATTCAACATTGGAAAATATAAAAAAGTGGTGGAGTGCACTGATTAAGTGTGTATCGAATTTGGGTATCCCGACCTTGTGTGCCCTTGCATAGAAATACCCAATCCAGAGTCAGTTATGACATGAGATGATTGATCACAACACGTAATTTAAACCTTTTCTGAAAATAAGTATTGGTTGTATTTTGTAATGGAAAAATACAAATCTGTAGTATGGAACAAGTATTGGTTACGAGCTCTCGATCGTAAGGTGCCAGGTTTGCTCTATGCTCCCTAAACAATGGGAATTTGTAGGGATGGGCGAAATTCCCTAAGTTCCCTTTACACCAAGATCACGTGTAGATCCCCTTACTCTCTGCACCTTAAAGACCCGTCGAGAGGGGATGGAAGATCCCCTCCTCTTCGTAGGTAAAATTTCCAAGTAGGCAATGGAGGCTCATCCCCTGGTGTTGGTGTCAAGCCCTCGTGTTGCAGAAACAGGTAAACGTTAAAAATCAACATACGTACAAACAAACGTATTGCATGTCCAAAAACCATTAATGTAATTTTTCTTAATAACACCAGTCTAATAAACTAGGTATATTTCAATCCTCCCCTTTTCACATATCACATTAGTTCCATTTGCTTTTAGTTGAGGAGACTAGAAAGTTATTGGATTGTTACTAGACATAAAACCAGCTTGCACGAAATATTGCTGTTTCTTATGTGACTGGAATAGATGTGATGCAAAAGTTAAGGAAGATGTGGTTGTTGGTCAACATATCAGAGCAGCCATCCAGGATGATCTATCTTTGAAAATGAATGGAATAGCTGAATATTGCTGCGCAGTCGTCAGATAATCTAAAACAGCTGCTCTAGAAGCTGTCTGCGAACGAAAATGATCAAAAAAGTCATTTTTATTCCTCAAATCAATATATGATTTATAGTCCCACCATTACCAAATTGTAATAAATAAACTGGCTTTACAATAAACATGGTGGGTGTTATAAAATGTTGGTTTTCAGAAGTCAACTCTGCATTTCTCAATTAGTTATAAATTTAAAATCGCATAGTTTCATTTAAAGGACTGTGAAATACTTTTACATTTTTGTATAGCGAATCGACCCTTTTTCAACATCTAGTGTTGAGAAAGGACGAGTATGAAATGTTTGAACGACCCCTACGATCGATGTGCTTGGTCTCAAGTGCCTAAAATAGTGTTCCATTTTGCAATGATCTGTACAGTTTTAAAGCGGACCACGTTCTGCTCGAGGCAAAACCACGTTTTATAATGCTTTTCTTAACGCTGACAGACACTAGCCGTTGTCACGATGTGGGCTACTGAAATGGGCTACTGAAAAGCCCGAAATACATGACGATTGAACTTTTTCGGATTTTTCCCTTTAGGTTTTTAGCCGTTTCGTGACAGCAACGAGGGTCTGAAACGTCTTCCATATTTTTAAAATAAATCATATGCGTCATAATCGCCAATGTATACACACCAAATTTGGGCAAATTGTAGTCTTTAAGTAGGATCACTCAGTACGATTGCAGTGGAATCATGATACTCCATAGCATGTACATGTAATCGGTAGTCATACGAAATGAGTAATCAGACTTAGGCAAATTGTATTCATGAGCTGAAGTACTGAATTGGAATCGTACTCCACAGTGAGTAAAGTACAAGTATTAAGTATACAATCATACAAAATGAGTATGAGTAGTATCGTAATCAGACTTGGGCAAAGTATAGGAGTACTGAATATGAGTATGGCGGATTGTAAAAGTATAGTGTAGGGAACTCAACCTATTTTATACACAGTAGGTTTTATTACAAGCAGAACCATTTAAAATTAAAGACGTGACCACGTTACAAAATGCTAATCATTGATGGGAAAAAGAACATTGCATTCAATAACAATAAAAATTAGGATTACCGGTGTGTTAAGTTATTCGTTTTCGTTACTCAAATGTATTCAATGTACTCAATTATTGACTTGCAGTATTTCTATTCATACTCTATTACATGGTACTCAAAATTTCAGATTGCATTAGTAACTCAAGGTCATTTATAATTACCAGTTGTGAGTACATATTTGTAATGGAGTGCATTGTACTCGTACGTTTTGAGTACAGTTGCATTCAATTACTTTTGTACTCGTACCTATTGAGTACATTTGGTACTTCAATTACGCGTTGCACTCAGCACTTTTACTCGTTACTCAAATTCATTCAAAATGTAATGTACTTAATTACTGCTTAACAATGATATAGACTATATACTGGATTTCAGTATACAGTAGAACCTGTCTAAAAGCATACTCTTGGGACCGGTGAAAAATATGTTTTTAGACAGGTTCATTTATACACGGGTCCCAAGTCGAGACCAGATCATTTTATGCTTTTAGAGAGGTTTATCATTTACACAGGATGCATTTAGACAGGTTCTACTGTACTGGCATTGTACCAATTTCCCAAATTTTCAAAACAGGCATACTAAATTCGAAATTCATAAAAGCCGAATTAATATATTCAGTATGTAATAGACTAATAGTCCATATAAGTGCCTACTGCGTACATATTTACTCTTTTCAAAATACAGGTAACGAGAACTTAGCATTTATTAGTACATTGAAAGTACAAGGAATACGAAAGCAATTACACCAAAGTGGAAAAGTTTTCCAAAAGTTATATTCTAAAAATCCATAAAAAGGAAAGAAGCCAACTAAGGCTTGGCTGAATTATACATCTCTTATATTAAATAATTTATATGGCGGTCTATAGAGATCGCCGTATTTATACACGCTGAAATCCCCGAAGACGTTAGCTGGAATATATTTACAAAATAAATTAATTTGAAATGTAATCTTGCTGGCGCTATGGTGTAGGAAACCTTGCGCGGGACACGGATGCACCGCAAGCTTTTACGCTTTAAATTACTCCGCAAGAAGTAATCCTAGTTAGTGCACCAGACCATTAATAAAACGTACAGTATACGGAACTAGGAATGAATTTGCGGCGTGGATGCATTCAGCAGGCTACGTTTCACCCGGATTAAACTACGTTAGCAGAATGCTGTTTTGGCAATTTCAGCTTTTTTTTTTCGTTTTCAGATATATAACACGTGGCACCCCAACAATTAATTAAAAAGGCGGACCCAGAGTAACGAAAATTATGCTGGAAATAGAAATTCTGTCAGCATAGAAATGCCATTATTGTATAAGGGAGGGTGGGTGGTTAAATGATGCATACACTCAATTTCTTTTTCACAGGAATCGAATATACTACATGGATATGCTCAAAAACCTCACGTTTGTAAGGGGCCATTCAGATAGGACGTCCTCAAGAGGGGAGTTGGGGTCTGCTGGCATGTGGGGGAGGGAAGGGGGAAGCCATTATGGACGTCCACTAATGATGGTATTTTTCAGTTTTTGAATTTTCTGTTTAATTGAGTTTGAAAGGTCAGTCAAAGGGGAAATGGACATCAGAAGAAATGTGTCCCCAATCCCAAATGTACTTGCAAATTAAAAAAATTCGGAAAAATCTGGAATTATGCCTAACTTTGTATTAAACACCATTTTTTATGCTGGAGTTTCCCTACGAGGTCAGGAAATTTCCGCTAATCTGAAAAATCTGGAAAAATGTCGTGGAATTGGTAGCGTGAGGCGGGTGCTTGGAAATTTATGGGCCTTTGTATGCTCTAACAAATTTTCTGGACACACTACTTTTCAAACAGAAATTAAGAACATTTATGAGGGGGAGTGTGGGGTTGGGGGGTTTGGGCTAAATTGGACACTATGTGGGGAGCGGGTAGGATGGGAAGGGTGTTTTCGAAGGAATTTAGGGGACGTCCTTTTTGAATGGCCCCTAATGGTGTGAAGTATACTAGGGACGTTCACTAGAACGTGCCAAAAGCGATTACATTATGGACAATAATCTGATCATTGCATGCCCTTGAAAAGAGCTTTGCTGTTTTTCCACTAAAGAAATAACGGGATCTTGTTGATGAAATATGCAACGCTGAAATGCGTTTGGAAAGTGATTTTACAGCAGTCAACAAAACCTGAAAATAATCAAAATCAGATGATGTCCTGTATACCCCGATGAACAAAATGAATAGATCTCCATGATAGGTATACCTATACTAGGACTGGCAACCAAAAGTATTGTATAGGTCGTTTTCTTCGTTTTTTTTAATAAAATTACACGATACGGAAATTGGATCCCTTCCTTGTGAACGATGTTTTATTCCTCAATGATTAAACTATTCTTAATGTTTAATAAATGTATTTTCTTTTAAATTACTGCATACTGTATCGCCTGGGTTCAAATAAGCAAATAATTTTATCCTGACAATGCCACTGTCAATACATCATGGTTAAAGCAGGTTCATTTTAACACCCTTTTCGATTTACACACAAAGCGGGTAATTTATCAAATATCTGTTGCACTTTCAACAACATGACAAAGTCACCTTGATTTTGCCAAAAATAGTATAGAAATTGAAATGCCCCTTGCTTGTGTCCCCAATACGTCGACTCTCTACAAGTCGTTTCATGGTCAACACATTGGTGAACTGTAACGAGGATTCTAAGAATATCCCTACAGTAAAATTTAAATAGCTCAATGCATATAGGACAGGATGACTGACCATCGACTGAAATGAGTCATCCCATTATGCAGTAATCCTCTCTTTCTACAAGTTGGATAGGTCATGTTGTGACTAATGCGATACCCACATGCAGGTTCTGGCTGGCATATTAGTAGATGACAGTGCAGATGCGCAGGTGTTGCATTTCATAATAATTCTGCCTAATCAAGGTTGATATTCTCACCCAGCGATTTTGAAATATTGCTGGGGAACACCGGGTAATTTATGCAGGGTTCAAAGGGGGAAAACATCTCATTCATTTTTAAATGAGAGGCTCTCTGCATGGTAGATTAAGAACACATGCTGCCAAACATGAGTTAGGGGCCATTCAAAATGGACGTCATCGAAATTCCTTATAAAATTGACCCCGCATCCCCCTCCTTTTACCATCTGCCCACATGGTATTCTATTTTGCCCAGACTTCCCCATCATAGACGTCCTTAATTTTTTTTTTTTTTTTTTTTTTTTTTTCAAAGTAGGATGTCCAGAAAATTTGTTGGAACATACAAAGGCCCATCCTATAAATTTTCAAGCATCCTCCTAGCTACCAATTCCACCAACATTCTTTCAGATTGTTCTGGTTAACGAAAATTTCCTGACCTGGAAAGGAAATTCCAGCATAAAATGGGTGTTTGGCACAAAATTAGGCATAATTCCAGACTTTCCGGAGGTTTTAAAAATTCAAGTACATTTGGGATTGGGGATACATTCAATAACTGACAAGTATCATCCACATGGTGTCCACATGCCAGCAGAGGCTCCTACCCCCTTCTTGAGAACATCCTTTTTGAATGGCCCCATAGCTTATATGATACTTGTCCATATAACCCATTCTTGATTAAGGTGTACACTGTCGTGGCTCAGTTTAGTATTTTTGTCCCCATCTTCCACAGATGACGCTATTTATTCTTGGAGATAAAATATGCTAAATGTGCTGCAGGGTAGTTGAAGGAAGTTTAAACTGACAACATATTTGTTGCAACGATGATTAATTCCTTAAAGTGCAATTAATTTCCTGGTATTCTTCAAGTCATAGTTGCTTGAATGCATCATTATTATATACATTGAGCCACGCTTGAGTGACTGTCCAAGTACGGCCATTTCCATTCCGCCTTTTCATAGAGCTGCAACTCACCAGCAAAAATAGTCCAAATGACGTTAACTAGTTTTGATATTTCTAGAATTGCTCGCGAAGCTGATAAATATGCGGTTTATTTCTGAAATTACGTTTTTTTTTATTTGTTTGAGAAAGCGTGATGGCATTGTCCTGGAATGCCTCGTTGCCATGTTTGTTGCTAGCAATTTACCCATTGCTTTATGCCGAGTTTCTTACGTATATTTTGGATTCCTGTTTTCAGTCTCCCCACTGAACGGTTCAAGGTGATTTTTCTTGAATTTCTATCGCAGCGATTGGCAGCAAAAGCAGGAGAGAAAGTTGGGATGTTAAACATTAACGGTGATTTGTGGAGGATTTCTTGAAAAGAATCCTGTCTACTTTATACTGCAAGGCAGACCAACATTGGTATTTCGTTTATTATTAAGGAAAAAAGCTCCTGGAGAAGGAAGTGCTCAAAAAGACTGCTCCATGAAAAGGGATTTAGTGGCTTTAGGCCTGGTAATAATTTTCAAAAAAAGAAGAAGAAAAAACCAGTTGAGACCAGGTTTGCTATTTGCCTGTGTGTCATATACAGTTACCATAAAACTTTGGTAAGTTCCTTCGTCGTGGCATATAAGCTTATACACTTATATTTAGTAAGTAAATTAAAGATATCTGATAGATAAATGACTACATAGTTGCATTTTATAAAGCCTAGCTTCTTTTTAAATTATTATATGCACAAATTTAAATATCTTTGCAGTTATTCTGATAGTTGATTTTCTTCTTGTGTTAAAGCACTGTAATTTATCAATAAGAGATATTAATCTACGATTTGTCTAAACAGGTCAGGCTTAAACGAAATCAAGAGACCAACGCCTACGTTAATTACTGATAAAATTGTTTTAAGCTTAATGCATTACAACCAGTCCAGTTTTTTTTTTATAAATACACCAGCCTTGAAAGTCGGGAAATGTGCTTGATTTTTTTGTCACTGCAGTGATACCTGTGATTTTTATCAATCACTTTGTTTGAAATTCGTGTTAAATACCAGTTTAATGCTAGAATTTCCTCTCTACGTCGGGAAATTCCCTTTTATAGGAAAAAATTGTATATAAAAAATTAAAAAGCCCATTTTTTCAAATTCTCTGCACTATTTTTCTCCACTTTTTGGAAAAAATATTGTCGTAATTGATCTTGGGAGGGATATCCTTGAAATTTTAAGGGACGAGTCCTGAAATCCTTGCAATTTTAAGAGATGAGTTTTGAAATACTTGACGTTTTAAGGGATGGGTCTTGAAAGCCTTGCAATTTTAACGGATGAGTCCTGAAATTCTTGAAGTATGCTTGAATTTTGTCCAAAAATTTACTGGACACCCTGCATTATGCAGTGGAGCAGTTCTTCTTTAAATCCATGTAAATATTGAGACAAATATTTTTGTTAATGATATAAACATATCAGACTTGTTTGTTTGGGGTTTTATTCGTGAAGGCCAACTAAATTTATAGAATTTGTTTCATTTCTTGTTTTTATATAGATTTTTATCAAAATACTTTTTGGTTAACGAGAAAGATATGTCTTGGGTTACAATGAACTGTGGATAGGTCGTTAGTTTCTCTGTCAACTTACTAATCAGAAGATATTGTATTTAATCAGGGCGTGCTAAAACCAATAATCATCAACGAGAATTGAATTACAGTATTTTGAAGAAAAAAAAATTTTGTTAGATGAGCTCAAGTGTATATAATCCAGTCTGATGTCATCTTATTACGGTGCCTTTCTAGTAGACCTTTGAATGCCATTCTGAACGATCGATTTTACCCCAAAATACACTTGTGTCTGGCAATACATTTATCTATCCGAAAGGATTGTTGTGTAACCAATAATAAAATACTTGCTCGCTATTATTATTATTATTATTATTATTATTATTACAGCTAAATGACGCACTAGCCAAGCTTAGCTACAGAAATTGGCATACAGTTTTCAATATGGCCGAGCTAGTGGGTTTGAATATGCACGTGCTCTTTAATGTTTCAAGTCTTAATTGTTAGGCAATTAAATGTTCTCCTTGGATTATTAGGTTGTTCAAAAACTGCTTTAATCACCGTGTTGACAATCAATGTGCTACATGACACTCCATTGCATGGGTGTGGCTTCCAAACTGGAACTCAACCTTGACTGCAGAGTTGACCAGCAACATTTTTGTGATTATCAGTAAATTCACTAAGTGTCATCTTGGATGTATGCACCTAAAAACAGGTCTCCACCAACAGCAACATTAAGCTGACGGAAGGTTTGCTGAAACAAAATAGCAAAAAACGTTTGCGTATCACATATGCTTCAGCAAACTTATGACGCGTTTTTGCGTCCAGGAACATGTTTCTGTACTCATTTGAACGATTTCTCGGGAGGCGGCCGAGATAAAAAGAAGAAAATGTTGCCACTGCTCGGCTCAGCCAAGCCATCGACTCAATCGCATTTTTTATGCAACAATGACCCACGTGTTGAAATTCAAAATAAGATCGTCTGCAAATCTCAGGTCTAAAAGGACCATAGTAG
>JAQGAE010006100.1:0-10511 GCA_034696685.1 Julus scandinavius
TGACTGCAGGGTACTGAGTTGAATTGAATTGAATTCTTAAATCTCTTCTATTTGGATTTACAAACAACAACCACTTGAAGGTGGAAAATAATTCTGATGATTTAAAAAAATAATAATAACAAGCTTATCAAGAAACCGAAGATAAAAAATATTTTCTTCCCTTCGGCTTTCCATTTAAAAAAGTGCGATAATTAATTCACCGTATTTTGTTGGATTTATTAAAGCGCATTTGATTTGCGTAGTTTTAAGTGGAAACAGACCAATAATTCCTTGCCTATTTATGATTTTAAAAATACAAAAACATTGAAGATGGATATGTAGTGTTAAAATGGATTTTACGTTTGGTATCTTCCCTCACTACAGTATGGCATTGCAGGTATGATTTTTTATGAGCAGATATATAGCACACGTACACAGAATTAGAATTAATGCTATCGTGAACAATGACTCAAATAAGTAGGTTGTTTATTCATCCATCTGCTTCCACAGCAACGGTCTGTTGTTTGTTTTTAAGAATCCATGCGTCTTTTCGTTATTTTAAATCCCTTAGATAGGTGAACAATACGGAAATTTCTCATTGTTATCTGCTAAAACCCTTTATTATTGTCGAATAAAGAAATCCTAGCTTGGTTTAGCCTAAAAATGCTAACACATTGGTTTCACCTGAAGAAATGGCATTTATTAAAGAGGCTTAAAGCGACCAAAGTTATGTGGAATGAATATGCAAAATTTAAAAATTTTATTTTTATTAAAACGAAGCATCTTTGAAAGTTTAGCGTTTTTTTGTGGATGCTTTCGAAGTTTATCTATATAATGGTCTAAAATAAGTGGGTAAAATTGTACGAGTCTAAATATACTCAATGTCTTCCGGCAGATAATTTCATTCAACATAATTTAAAAGAAGATACAACGATACATTTATTTTTAAATACTAGTTTAGTTTTGTATATACTTTTTTGCATGTAAGATGCTGTAAGTCGCCTTAAGGAATTACCTTTCTCTACAGTATTTTCATCTTTGAATGCACTTAAGTTGTTCAATATTGAATATTTTTGACAAATATGACGTATGTACGTATATCATTTTCCACGTCAGCACACAGAAAAGTCAAACTTTTTTTTCCTCCTTATTTTTAAATGCAGTTACATACATGTGTCATGTGTGGGATGAAACGGATGAAGTAGATTCAAGTAATCCTAAGATGCAAAAAAAAAATTGACGAATATTTTAATAAAATCTCATGGCTATATATATTTCCCCAGTAAAATCCATGTAGAGCATGTGTGTGCAAAGGACTCCGAGGGTCTTTGAACTTTAGTCCATTCGAGAAACCCATTCAATCCTTACACTTTTTCTGATATTTTTTATAATCGAGTTAAAGGAAATCCTCCAAATCTTTCTGGGATTTATGAGATTGTAAGCTGGCGTTTTTCTAAAAGAGTTTCCAGAAATGATGGACGTTAGAAACGTACGGAAATATGGGCACCATAATGTTTATTCAATGCAACTTTTTTCAAAAAGCCCTTTGTACTGGGGGATGCACGATTCCTCCCTGTTTCATTGACCATGTTGGCAATTTTTGCTCCAATATTTCTGCCATCTTTTAAACCTTTTTCAGGGACAGAAAGGTCTTGTCCTTCATTTTTAAATTTCATGTTATCTCACCAAATTCTGAGAGGAAATGTTCGTCGAATATCGCTGAATGCTAGTGATATCTCTTATATAAAATGCATCGATGAATTTTGCATAAACATCCCTCACGTTTTTGAAGAAAAAAAAATTGATCCGAGAGAATCTTTCAAAAACATGACAAATATTGCAAAAGCATAAAATATAAATAAATAAAAATGACCAGTAAGAGGAAAGTAAAAATGTGCTGAATGGTTTTCTGGGGCAATAGTGTGGACTATTTGACATTGAAATAAACGAATAAAATAGTCCTTGAACGTGTAGAGCGTTGTACACATACACTGTATACTTGATATGCCAAACACGAATCCGAGTTTCATGGACTTTATCAAAAAAAAAAAGGTCGTGTCTTTTACGCATGTGGCCATCTTGGTGCTATGTAGGGTCTGATTACTTGAAAATGCCGCCTATATTAATCAAAATGAGAAACGTGTTTTGGTTTTCTATGCATTTATAAGACCAGAGTGCTAGATAGTACAAGGTGTCTCGTCTTTCTCGGCCATAACACTATTAACTTGCCAAATATTTTTAAAAATGATATAATTGTAGTTAAAATAAATATTTGGATGAATGTATTTCATACCAGATGACATTTACTGTGAAGTAGGGATATTAATTTATCTACAAATCGATTGTGTATCTTAATAATCTGAGTTCACGTTACTTGTATAGAATTTGAAACTGTACAATGTACATGACATTTTCTGCAGCTTATTATTTAACCCTCCATCAGGCGCACCTGTATCAAATTGATACACTTGATGCATTGCATCATACCATTAACAAACCAACAACTGCTGAGTCATCTGCCCCTCAGTACCTTCCTAACTTCCCTCTCTACATGCCTATGTGGTTAAGTGGATTAAGGTCATCTACATTTTAAAGATATTGCATACTTGTTTAATTTGCTACCACACACCTATTAGTGTAATTTATTGCAACTTTGGAAAACTAAACATTGTACAATCTTGGTAAGTACTACAATCTATTTTAAGAATGCACAGGTGGTTTTTATGCATATTTAAAGTTATTGAACTCTGTTTTTGACTTATGATCAAATTGATACATGGTGTCTGATTACAAAAACTATCAATTTGATACCACACGTCCGATCTTGTTGCGTTTTGTGGCGCGCCTGACGGAGGGTTAATTTAATTCGATTGCCCTTCATAATCCAAATGCCGAAGCCTTTTCATTCACATGTATGTTCATCTTGAATGGAATTTTGAGTTAAAGTGGTTTATCGAATTTAATTAGAACTTACGTAAAACAATAGACAGCTATTCGGTTCTACTGAACATGAGTTTTCTTTGTTTATCATAGTAGATTGGAAAACAAGAGATAAAAATGGGACATCTAATTGCTTTTTAACTACCATTTTTTGAACTCAAAATGGCATTCTTAAATTCCAGCTGGATGTAAAAGTTTGGAATTGGTAAACGTATTTGCTTCGATGGTTTTTGTTAGGAATTTCAGATGAATGTGGTTTTAAGACAAGAGATGCTGTTGAGTGGATACATTCCAGATATAATTTGGTCGTAATTAATTTTCCAACTGAAATGGAATTAAACTGCTCCAAGTATAAGTTAGTGGTTTCTTAAAATACGACTATCTCTAAAACCTATGCCATCCACGTTGGAAAAAAGATATTAGATCCATATATGACTTAATTAAGAGGCAGAAGGTCTCTACACAGGCTTCCCAATTGGACCCATTCATTGTCCTGGGGCACTGGACACTAATTCTTTGTGCCCCAAGCCACATGCCCTATACCTGTATACACCTCGTTATACGGCTTTTTTAATTATGGCACTTTTTCGATTTACAGCCCAAAATGTTTCGTTATTCGGCCAAAAAAATGCTGTAATTAAAGAAAGTGGCCAAAAAATGTGACAAGTTACCCCAATTTGCACAAACAAGGTCTGATTTGGCTAACAATAAACTAATTATGGGTTTCACTTCGTTTAAGAAGGGAAAAAAATTAATACATGCAATTGGCAAGTACATGTATAGCTTTTCATCAGAATGTACTTGATCTTGAAAATTGGGAAATTGGGGGAAAATGTGGTGCTTTGCTTGCTTTTTGTGTCAACTTTCTTCTACCATTTTCACTTAGGAAATTTCGTTTCAAGACATAATTGATAACCCATTTCAACCCAATGTGTCTGAAAAAGTAATTTCCGCCCTCCAACCTCAATTCATTCGCTCGTTATCTTTAATAAGAAATCTTTACGCAAGTTTTTCCTCTGCTTCACACATACACGACTCTGTAGAGATTTTCCATTCCCTAAATTAGGCAATCACACAAAGCAGCTTTGTTATGCATTGAAGCTATCATTTAGGCTTACAGATGGAATATACGCAAACATCAACGTTTATTTAATTTAATCTGCGAAATAATGCAGGTTTATACAACTATAAAAGTCATTTGCTATAATCAGATAATCTCTGAGTTAAATACGCCAAACAACTCGTGTAAAACAAGTTTTTAAAAAAAATTATTACAAGAATTTGCGAAACTTTATTTTTCACAATTTTGTAACTTTATCCATTTCGGGGTTAGTCAGAAAATGTATCTTGGTTTTAATTAAAATGTCTGCAGATTTTTTTACAGCTACTATTATGTGGCTAGAAAACGATAGTGACGCCATCTGCGATTCTACACCGTGCCATCCTTGCCTCGTATTTACCCAACCTCGTAATACGTTTTTTTCGTTATTTACATCGTAGACCACAGTCGTGGATATTTCGTATACAAATCATTTAGGTTTTCACTTAAGTAGGAAATTTTGTTTACCATTGAAAGAGCCTTAATTAGATTCATGCGGGGAATTTATTGGATGCTTGAGATTCTCATTGCAGTTTCTTCTGAATGCAATTACAGAAAACCCCTCCCCATGTATTGGCCTAATTTCATTATATTGTTAGGGATTGCGTGGCTAATGTTCCATCACTGCATGCTTTATATAAAATTGAATATAAATGTAGGGCTAGACAGGACTGAGTATTGATTATGCGTACTTCATATTAATCATAAATACATTTAAAGGTGCTCTTGTTATTTATTGGGAAATTTCGGTATGCATCATAAGAGGAAGGTCAGGCTGTGGATATATATGTTAAATGTGCTGTTTTATTTTTCAAGTATTTTTTCAGATTCAGAGATAATTACCAATTAGTCATTATCCTATTTCTAAGCCTCGTAAACGTATGGGGCCATTCAAAAGTTCCAACAAATTTTCTGGACACCCTTCTTATCATCTTAATCATCCCCTTAATTTTCTTGCTAATTTAATTAACAATGTTTAATGAAAGTTTTAGTTTTTTAATCCTGCATTTGTTTAACGTTTATTTTTAATTTTTCATGCTGACTGTTGATAGGACAAGATGCATTAACTAACCAAATAGCAACACCTTTATTTTTACCAGATGCGATGCATTGACGTCATCGTTTCTACAACAGTTCTTGAGATTCTTTCTTGTCAGATGGGACAGTGTTTCTTATGGAGCACTAGATATTCCACTGGTCGATTTTTTTTTTTTTTTTTTTTTTTTTTATTGGTGCTAGATAAATGATGCTTTAATTTTCAACCTTTCAAAAGGCTTTGCATCCATGTTATCCCTTTACTTATTTCACAATGGCGTGACGTCAGTAATGTCCTTATGTGACGCGTTTTCTGTACCCATAATGAATAACAAATGAGTAGCATGCACGATAATTTATATTTGCTTTAGGCCATTTGATCCGTAATGTCAAACCCTATTGACAACACTCTTAATTGAAATTGTTAAATATTTTCATGAAACCACTCTGACTTTTCTAGGCTTACACAACAAACAATTGAATGTTTGAAAAGCGTCCTAAAATATCGGTTGTCTTTTTTATAAAACGCGTGTTTATGATTTTCTATAATTAAACAAATATTTATCCATGCTAATTGACCTCGCTTTTGTACAAAATACTAGAAAGATCCCCTCCAAATGTTATTTTCATACCAGAAAATAAATTGATGGAAGTTCATTGTCTATTTTAGCCCAGATCCCCTTTTTCCCCCCTCTCTTATAGACGTCCTTCATTTTTCTTTAAAGTAGGGTGTCCAGAAAATGTGTTGGGGCATGCAAAGGCCCATCCTATAAATTTACAAGCACCCGCCTCGCTGCCATTTCCACGACATTTCTCCACATTTGTGTGATTAATTGAAATTTCCTGAAAACTCAATTAAACAGAAAATCGAAAAATTGAAAAAATACCATCATTAGTGGACGTCCATAATGGCTTACCCCTGCCCTCCCCTGTTTACATGGTGTCCACATGCCAACAGATACCCCCTACCCCCTCTTAAGGACGTCCTTTTTGAATGGCCCCTTACACATTTTCCACACAAAAGTTACTGTATATAGGTTAAAAATAACTTGTATGAACAAAATACAAGGTCTGCTGGATTGATATTAAAATAGTCTCTTAGGTTACCACTTTATCTAAATCTTCGGGATTTAGCTAGTCAACTGTATTTTGAAATTATTAATACCAAGTCATTCTTCCGAACTTAATCCCCGTTTGTGTGAAATTAAATTAGTGCAGCCATTCGCAAAATAGCAAATTCGGTTGACATTTATCTATTTTTAGTTCACAAGCTAGCTCGAAAACTAATTTCGAGTACCTTAAGAATCTTCTTTTTAAATACGCTTTTCACAACCATCAATTGCAGTGTTTTTATATTTAAATAGGAATGTTGAATAACGTGTGTAGTTTTGGCACTGGTAATATCCTAAGATATCAATTAAAGCGTCTTTTACATTATTTAACCTTTCGCTAATTGGATTTCTTTTGCCTTTTTTTCATTTAATTTTAGCAATGGGATTTCAACGCACACATTTTGCAGTCTAATTCGTATACGACGAGAACATCTTCCGATTTCATCTCAGATTGCATCGGGTAATTACAACCGGAATTACATCCGATTTATTAGATCACTATAATTAACGTCTCATCCTACAAATTTCTAACTGCCATCTAATACTTCTTTCTCTTATTTCGTAATTGTTTGTAAAAATTGGGTTATACAATGTTGTACTCTTACACGATTTGTGTGTAACAAATTTTCAATATGTTCAAACGAAATATCATCTTCTATGCAGAATAAATATTATGATTTTCAGGAATTTCAGATGTACTACTCATGAAATTTCATGCACTACTGCATGAAATTTTATAAAGCAACGAAAATTTCCCCATTATGTCACCGTAATCAGATTAGGTTGTGCTATCGTTTTAGTACCTTCAATTCAAGCAGATGCCAACATGATACACAGGAATTTCGTTCTATATTTTATGAAATTGCTCCGATAGTTTCAGAAAATTCGGATATACCGCACGTGAATATAATACTAATGAAAAATTTGGTCTCTTGACTCCCTTTTAAAAGTTGATATTCGTTCATGGTTTCATCACATTTCTTAATTTTCTGATATAATACAGGACCACATAAAATACTGGACATCAAAACGAGTCATAGCAATATCAAAAACAAACTGAAATATCGGTTGTATTTTAAGGTTAAATTGTAAGTATTTATAACGATTCTATTTGTAAATTTAATATTCATGAGTTAAACATAGTCAGTAGATAATTTTATATCGCATGATGCATTAAGTTGATGTTATCGAAGCAGCCAAATTCATCACTTAGACATTTTTGAATTGCATATCGACTGTGTCATATGCCATTTTGCATGTAATGTGTTTGTTTATGTCATCATGTTGAACGATTGCTTGATGAATATTACATGAAAGTAAATGTCACTTACTCGTGACTTGACACCATCTCCTCACTTTAGCAAACTTTATCTTGAATACAACATAAGATATACACGTCTAATTTTTTGTTGTACTTTTTTATACTATTCCAGACATAATGTTGCGTTTGATGCACATTTGTTAATAGCCATTTGGAGAGACTCGGATCAAATAGATTATACTCTATCATCCCGTTTGCGTTCAGTTCTTGAAGTCATATTGATGACTTCAAGAACTCAACGTAAATACAGTAGATACACATGTTTCCCACTACATTACGTAAAAGCACCCTTAGCACATCCCCATGGTTGTCACGATGATTTTGGGAATCATCACAAGGCTTACATGCATATTTCAACGACACTACATATAAAAATTCCAAAACTAACTCGTATTCAGGGAAAGGGGGAGGGAATCTAACCCCAAAATCACAGTGAAGATCTTGTTCGTTGTCCTTATTTCTTTTAAAATGTATAGTACAGTGGAACCTCGATTTACGAACTTAATCCTTTCCATGGCCCTGTTCGTAATTCGAATCAATTTTTCCTATGGCAATCAATGTAAATCCAAATAATGCGTTCCTTGTCCAAATTTTTATTTTTTTTCTATTTTTTTTAAAAAACATGGTATGGTTTTATATGTGGAAATAATACAGTATTATGTGTGGAATTAAATTTATTGGCAGTTGAATGACAAAATGCACAAGAATCAGCGCCAGATTCTGACCTAGAAACGAAGGGCTTGTGTACTAAGGAGTTCCGAAAAATGTCCTCGTTTGTTCAACACCGCCATTTCCTCTTAATTCCCCCTTATCAACGACTCTGCCCGATGTTTCACATATTTTAATCAATTTTGTGATGTCGATTGGTGCTTTTTGGGGCTCTGCACAACACCAACCTGATCAAATTTTTACAAGGTTCTATAGTGTTAGATACGTTACAAATGCATCCAAGGTTCACATATAACAGTAATATTAGAAGAAATGATTTTAATTACCAAAAAAGAATTCTGCACTATTCTAAATTGATTAACTATTCTAAATAATAAATTTAGAATAGTGCAGATCGTCGATTTCGCCATGTTATGCTTCTTGGCAAGGTCCAAAACGCGCGATCACAACTTTCACGTTTAGATATATAATTTTTTTTAAATCAACATTAATATACGTTTGGGATTCTTCTTAACGCCATATTCACTAAAACCTTGCACTTTTTTGGAAGAACACAGGGTTTTGTCCCGTTCGTAAATTGGATTAACGTTCGTAAATCGAAACAACATGTGGTGTTCGTAAATCGAATTGTTCGTAAAAAGAGACGTTCATAAATCGAGGTTTCACTGTATACCCTCAAAATAATGTTACAATCCAATGAATTTATAGTTTCTTCACTTTATTGAACAATATTTTTCCTTATGAACACATGATCAAGATTTGTACTACGTGTATTGTTTCTTCTGCTTCAAGGCCATTTAGCTTGAGTTACTGATGGCATAAACACGTTGAGTGTCTCCACTCGTTAATGGTAAGGTAATGAAAGGCTGTTAAGGTATATTCCATAAGGAGTTTTACTACAGCCAATGTGCTGACAGCATTTGATGGCCACTTTTGCTCTTTATTCCTATACTGTATATTGAGCGCTTTTACTGTAGTGTATTTTTCTACCTAAGAGTTTTCGTGCTCTTTTGTCATTCTTAAAGATGATTTGTCGTGAAAACGCATCGTTGACCCATATACGTAATTTGCTCAGACTTTCATTGGCAACAAAAAATAGAAGGGGAAATAACACTACAGCTAAGTAACTGGGATCAGGACTCAATTTTCCCCCATCATAGCTTTCTGAATTTTTTTATCCAACCATTATACTCAATATACCTTATTACTAAAGGTCAGTTAGACTTCTTAAGTTTTATTTTTTATGAGTTTTCCTTATTCCAATATGTGTTTATTCATCTATGAACATCGTTTATGGATTCATATTTCATGGATGATTTTCAAACTTTTCAAACATCTTGACTTTTCTAATATAGTTCCCTATTTCAAATAGGAATCGATGCATTTTCATGAAATTCCCACAAATGTTGATGTTTGGTTAAGTTAAGATAGGTTAATTTTTTTTCTTCTTTTAGACCTTTACCCGTATTTATTATAATAGTATTGGTTTAAAAAATCTTCTTTTCTGATTGTTGCAGTATATAATAAAGTTAATAAAAGTATACGTGTATGAAGGAATGAAAAAAATAGGAATGAAAAAAATAAAGGCCCAAAAACTGCACATTTTCGCTATCAATTTAAATATAAATTTTGCCACTTTTTATGCCGTACAAAAAAAAACAGCGCCCGAAACCAGATCGTGGGGTAAAGCGGAGGTCCCCTAGGCACCGATGTGGAGGGATGTTGTTGATGACCCCACTCCGGAAATTAAGTCTCCATTATTCCTGGTTCGAGTCTCGCCATGTACGTTTTTATTTTAATTATGTTGTTGTTTTTATTAATTAATTATTACTATGATTTAATTCTTTTTTATTTGTTGGTACAACACGATGTTATTAAACTTAGATATGCCTACTTAATTTTACTTATCGTTATACTAACGTCATGGTTATTGAATCAATGTTGCCGCGCTGCTAAGGACAGTAGGCGTTACCGATAGGTACTTTTCTGACGACATTCGCTACATTTTAGGATATTTTTTTGATTTTACTACAGAATTTAGATGAAGGTAAGTCCTTGTATAACATCTTAGTACAACTATGTTTAGGATTAGAAGTAGGAGCTGACAAGCAGTAATGAATACCGAATGGAAATTCGTTAGTTCATACCAAGGAGGATAAGTTACACATTGACATTTGTAAACCATTGATTTCCACTGTTTATTATAAATTTAAAAATTCAATTACAAGTCAGCTATTTAATTTTGGACTATTATGTGCTATATATTGTAATTTACATGCATATAAAACAACGAACCATGTTTGGCTTTGAATTCGCCTTTCATTTTCATCAAAATTTCCACGATTTTTTGAGAAAT